>CABHPR010139210.1:6362-16989 GCA_902168415.1 Peromyscus melanophrys | reverse complement strand
GGGCCTGAGTACCAGGTGTTTGGAAGGGTCTACACTTGGCTGTATCTAGCAAGGCAGAGGTCTTTTGCCTCTTCCCTTGGCATTGTTATAAAAAGTCCTTTGGAATAAAGTTCTGGGCCAGTGGATAAGGATCCAGGCCTACTCAGGGCTATCCTGCATTTCTATCTGTTTCTCTCCCCTCTATATTTCTATCTAAATCTCTTATTCCTCACTCCTCAAGAATCCCTTGCATAAATAAATATGGGAGCTGGTCTCCCACAGGAAATAAATGTTGAAATAAAATATAAAGCAGAATAAAAAAAGCACAAAAATTAGACAAGTTATCTTTCAGTAATTTTTTTTGTTTGTTTGTTTGAGACAGGGTTTCTCTGTGTAGCTTTGGCGCCTTTCCGGGAACTCACTCTGTTACCCAGGCTGGCCTCAAACTCACAGCTATCCTCCTGCCTCTGCCTCCCAAGTGCTGAAATTAAAGGCGTGTGTCATCACTGTAATTTTTTTCAAATTCAAGTAACTGTTATCACTATCCCTTTTGTTTGTCATGGTTGGTGATTATCACTTACGTGATCATCTCATTTACTCAAACATTCAGCAAATATTTATTGCCTACTATATGC
The DNA here is from genome assembly GCA_902168415.1 of Peromyscus melanophrys. Classification (NCBI taxonomy): domain Eukaryota; kingdom Metazoa; phylum Chordata; class Mammalia; order Rodentia; family Cricetidae; genus Peromyscus; species Peromyscus melanophrys. The sequence goes on along the minus strand of CABHPR010139210.1, from coordinate 16,375 downwards.
TAAAAATTGTTCTATACGGAATACCAAGAATCAAGACAGTCTTTATATGAAAGATGAACACTTCAGGCTTAGAGCTAAACAGTATTGAAAAGTGGTGTAATAGTTTTAATTTTCAGGTTGATACCATCCAGAATCACCTGGGAAGAGAGTTCCAGTGCAGGACTTTCCAGATCATGAAAGTCTATGGGCTTGCCTGGGGGATTATCTTATTATGTTAACTGAGGTGGAAAGACACATCCATTGTAAATGGCTCCATTCCCAATAGAGTACCCTGAAGCATATGTAAAAGGAGCTGAGGGCAAGCACGCGGGCATTATTAATCCATTCCTCTCCACTTCTTAACCATGGGCACAATGTAACCAGTTGTCTCAAGCCCTTGCTACTATGACTTCCTTGGAAGGATGGACTTTAACCTGGAACTGTTAGTTAACATAAACCCATTCTCCCCCACATAGCTTTGGTTAGGGTACTTTATCACCGTGACAGGAAACAAAACTGAGTCAAACAGTGACAAAAGGTAGGAGGAAGTGTAAAGCAAAGGAAAGATGTGGTAAGTGAGACATCGTGTTGTTTTCCGAAGGTGCTGCTTAAATAGAAACCCCACTGAAGTTACAGAACATGTCATAAGCACTCTAAGGGACAAACAGTTCAGTCAAAGGGTACAGCAAAAATAAGGCCTACTGTAAATGAATTTTCAGTCTCTGACATTAAACTACTGTCAGGTCCATACCCAAAGGCTAGGTCTCCGTAACACACTACTATGTTCTCAGTGTACTAAGGCAGATCACAACCAATGTTAACTGAATGAATGTAGGCATGTAAGAGAGTCTCGTTGGATAGACAGGGAAATGCTACTGTAGCATTTTTTTTGTAAGAGAATAGTGAGGATCTTTGTAGTTATTCTGCACTATGGCCTGACCACCAACTGGAATGAGAAAACAAGGTTTCCTCTGTCCTCATTTACAAGTGCTTCTTCAGTTAATATTCATGCTTTAAAAAGAAAGTGTAGAAATAAGGACAACAATCTTATGTGCACAGCATTCTAAATAAATTACTACAAACACATAAAGTTTCAAATAATAATACTTTAATTGTGTCACGTAAACCACTTTCTTCTCTCTTTTCCTGGGTGGAAGAGAATGACTACGCAATCACTCTTCTCGAGAGCGGCAGCTATTACCCATGTCATCAATTCCTCTGTGATACAGTGACACACTCAAAGCCTGAGACATGTCAGCCTGCTGAAGCCAGGTTTTCCCTGTTCCTGTTCCCTGGGGTTCGCTTGTGTTGTGTGCTTTTGTGAACTCTGTTCCTCATCTGGTCGGTCCAAGCCTTTCTCTGTTCTTTTAGAGTCTCTAACATCTTCGGCATGGTCAAAGACAGGAAGGAGAGAACAAACTATGATTGTCAAGTGTCTGCCCAAACCTCCTCTTATTGCTCCCCCGAGCATCATGTTCCACGGCTGTCTTTGTAGCGCTACCCGGGGAAGTTATGTTACTTCAACTTGTGGGATTATTTGCTCACTGTCTGTCTTCTCCCATAAGTCCATAAGCTCAACAAACAAAGGCTACTTACTGGGTATGTTAGCCAGGCTTCTGGAAATACTCCAGGGTGTTCCTGACACATGAGACATCAGTGGTCAAATTTGTAAAGACATGAAAGAATAGCTTAAATGAAAAGAAATGTGTCTTAAAGAATGACTACACACAGTGTGTAAACCCACGTCAAAGGAAATGCAAGTCTGAAAAACGGGTGAAGAACACATGGGCTGTGGCACGTCTCTGGAGAGTGTTTGGTGCTCTTTCTTGTAATTAATTCAAGCATAGCAATGACTGAGATGACTGGGCCTCTCAGACAAGTTGAGTTTCTTTCGCTGAATCCTGGACTCAGAAGAGAAAGAAGACATCCTAAGCCTATAATTTATACACAATTATAGACATGCAAGTTTTAAAAAAGGAAAGCAAAAAAAAAAAGAATTTTGAAACGCAAGCAAACAAACAACAACAAAAAACCCACCAAGTTCCATGCTACATGAGCATTCAGACAGGGGGCATCATTTATGTAAGATGAGAAAACATTTCCCTATATCTAAGACCCAAGTAATTTACAAACACGCCACACTTCCTGTATCCATCCACCAAATTCTTCCCTAAAAGCTGAATGGAGAGTATGAAGAATTAAAATTTGACTTATAAAACTAGCTACATATCTTGACTCAGTTTTAAGAAATTGTTTGTATGGTGTGTGTGTGTGTGTGTGTGTGTGTGTGTGTGTGTGTGTGTGTGTGTATGCCACAGTATGCCCGAGGAGGACAGAGGACAACTTTTAGGAATCAAGACTCTCTTCCACTGTGGGATCTGGGGATTGAACTCAGGTCCCCAGGTTTGCCTAACAACCACTTTTGTCCACCAAACCAGCCTGTTAGCCCTTGACACAAGACTGTGCCTCAGTTTTTCCTCTTTTGTACCGGGGTAATAAAGAACTTGTACCACTCTCAAAGTTGTTGGGAGTGTGACATGGGTTAATACTGGAGTATCTTGTGACTTGGGCAAGGCACATGGTGTTAACATTGCTCATCACTAGAACACAAAATCTGTGCACAATTTACAAGAGTTAAAATAGCACCCACCTTGGTAGAGTCTCTTGAGCCCTCAGGCAGTCACTGGGGAAAGAGACAAGTACTGTAGCAGTGAAGAGAATTAAAATTACTTTAAATCACGTGACCCATCTACCATGGCATCTCCAGACAGTGCTGTTGCAAAACCATTATCTCAATGGACAGAATGTGCCACCAGTAACAATGGCAATATGTTCCTTAAGGTCCCAAATCACTTCACTCTAAATAGTTTTTGCTACATATTTTCTCATTCAGTATCATAACAACCATGGAAGTTATCACCACCTCCAGCTTTGGTTGAAACAAATACCACTTGCAGAGATTATGGTAACATGCTCGAAGTTACAGTTCTAAGATGCAGCCCGATCAAAATTCAAACCAATTATTCTGAATATGAGCCTAGAGTATTTTGTGGAAGACAGATGAGCACAATGAAAAGACACAGTGCAAACTGGAATGTGGAGATAGAAGTTATTAATGGGAAAGTTCCAGTAAGTAGTGCCATTGCCTAAAATGAGTATATTTCAAGAGATTCACTTGAAATGGTAGAAAGTTTACAGTATATTGCTTTGGGTTTGACCATGGAATAAATCAAATGTTAGCTGATTCCTATGCTATGAGCTATTCCATTAAAAAATTAATTTGGGGCTGGAGAGATAGCTTGGTGGTTAAAGTACTTGCTGTACAAACATTAGATGTAAGTTCAAATCCTCAGCATCCATGTAAAATCTGGGTACAGAGCATATATCTATAACTTCATATGCTAGGGGCCTAGAGATAGGTAAGAGCCACATTGGAGCCAGTGAGTCTAGCTGCAATGGCAAGATTCATCTTCAGTGAAAGATGTTATAAGTTGGAGAAGTAATAGGGGAAAACCCCCCAACATCAACTTCTGTCCTTAACATATGTACCAATGGGTGCACTCCTACATACATAATGCATCCACAAGCATACATATCACACACACACACACACACACACACACACACACACACACACATACACACACACACACACCATCCACACACATGTATACAATAAATTAATATATTCTCCTACAGAAAAGTCTTCTTAAAAAGCTGGCCACTGAAGTAGCCACTGAGTGGGTCTTTGGTAAAACCATGGTTAACGTGTTTCCTTAAAAATCTACCCAAGTAAAAGTCTCCGACTTAACTGTGTTCTCAAAGACATACATAGTAATGTGTCCTCCATTTTGGTTAATAAAAGAAAAATGTTTGCAGGTAATGTGAACAATAACAAACCAAAGCCCACACTTAGCTCTTGTGTGTGTGCCTCAATAAATGCCTAGCACTAACTTGTCTGTCCCTTATGAAAGCCTATTCTTCAGTTAATCTTAAATCATGTCCAGGAGTTCTGTGTGCCAACTAGCCAAGACCTTTCAAAAATTGTAATTAAATTTATTCATTTTATTTTCTGTGTGAATGTTTTGCTTGCATGCACATCTGTGCACCATGTATGTCTGGTGCCTGTGGAGGACAGAAGAGGGTACTGAACCCCCTGGAACTGAAGTTACAGACAGCTGTGGAAACTACATGGGTGCTGAGAATAAAACCCTGGTCCTCTACAAGAACATCAATTGCTCTTAACCACCAAGGCATCTCCCCAGTCCCAATGAACATTAACTTAATAGCTTTTTTTTTTATTTCAAAGATTTTTATCCTTACTCTCTGTGAAATACAAAGCATGTGTTCTTTAAATCTTCCCCAGATGGGAACATCTGATCCCAATTGTTAAATAAATCAAATTGTAAATCCTGTGTAGTTGATTTTTAAGACCTGCTTCTTCTATAGTGTGCTAAATTGTAAACAAAACCCACGTGTCAGGTACGCCTGCAATCCTAGCATTTGAGAGGCAGAGGCAGAAGAGTCCAGAGTTCAAGGCCAACCTTTGCTATGTAGAAATTTCCAGAACATCCTGTGCTCCATGAGACCCTATTTCAAAAGCAACAACAACAAAGCAAATAAAACATATACACTTAAATATTTTTATTTGAGTTCTTGGATAGCTGTAGCTACCACTTTGAGAAGGTAGCTAGTTAAAATCATCTCCAGAAAAATGCAACGTAACTTGCCTGCTTCATTGATAACTTTAAGTCATTGTTTGCCAGTATCTGTGGTGATATGTGAAGTTGTAAGGGATTCAGAGCTCATTTGATGCTTTGAAAGTTTAAAATATCTAGTATCTCTGGCCGCTTCCAAAGATCAACCCTAAAAGCCAATAGTTGAGAATTCTAGTGCCAGTAGAGTCACTAAAGGGTCAGGCTAGTCACGTGTTTCTCCAGTTCAAGTCAACAGCTGCCAGATGGAAGTAACATCAATGAAATGTAAATAACATTCTAGATGATGACATGACCTTCATGTTGATAACATTCAGAATGGACAACTTCATCAGAGCAAGTATTTCATTCATTTCCGACCGCTATGCACATTTTCAGGATGGGAAGGAATCTGAAGGCAATCTGGCTGTGACATCTGGGATTGTGTTAATGTGACAGACTTGGCAAGGGACGCAGCCCAGCCTCACCACTCTCCTTAAGCTTTGCTTGCAGAGAGAGCATTCCCAGATTGGGGAGGGTCTCTGGCACACCAGGCTGATACTGGCCATTCTCAATCTACTGGAGCTTCCAGCAGCCACGTGACAATACCACTTTACTACTCTCACGCCCTTAGGACACCAGTCCCCCCCCAAGTTAACCAGATGATTGTTTCATTTCCTCTTGTGTTTATCCAACCTCCAAAGCTCTTTGGAAGCAGCGTTCATAGGAAGTTATCACAATGATTTAAGCATGAGTTCAAAAGGAAATCATTTTCTTGGATCGGTTCAGCTAGGTTTGACACAAGGCGAAACCTAACAAGATGTGGAACTGAAAGTTCTCTGATGGGGCAGCTTTCAGCTTGATAAGGTTTTCAGTTTCTAAATATATTCCCCACGTACCCCACCCTCAAACACATCTTGGTCTTCTGTAATATTGTTCATGTTTCAACTTCCAACCTTGTCTTTCCTTAATCGCCTTGTCAAGAGAACATTCTATACTCAACAGCAAAAGATAATATTTCATTAAGCAAGTGAACTGTTATAAATCCTACTAGAGTCAGCTTGTTCCGTAGATACACTGCCGATCCCTTAAAGAGGATTAGACACACAAACAAATGAATATACAGATGCACACCCACACCCACGTTCATTTTCATGGGAAACTCTTCTCCCTCAAGCCATGGCTGAGTCTTTCCCATCTCTCATAAAACAGATAACTTGAAACAACATGAACTGAATGCTATATTACTTAGTCTGCTTCTTGACTAGTATATGCATGCACATTCCTTCCTCGTTCATATTCATAGCCTACAAACACACAACTCTGGATTCATCAAGTCAAGGACCGTCTACCAGCTAATTAGTAAGCTTCTTGTGTATTGCCGAAGAGACTGCATAGACTCATGGTGACTATTCACAATGAAGCTTCCAGTCTTATAGCTCTCATGGTCTCTCGTGCTGATACCTTTGAACACTCCGACTTGTAAGTCTGTTCACTCTTCACACCTACTTTCTCCTCCTACTTTCTCAGTCCTCATAGCCTTCCTTTCTTATGCTTCATCTTACTGACCTTGTTATTGAGAGTGTGATCCTCAGGCCAGCATCCGCAGCAGCAGCAGCATCACTGACATTAAGAACTGCCTAAGCAAAACTTTCAGGTTAAGATTTTCAAGCAATTCTAAAATGCGTTCCTTTAAACAATAACATGCGCCATGCTTGCTCTGAAAACAATAGAAATCTGTAAAACACTCTCACACCTAAGGCTCGGGGAACATTGCAGAAGAGGCGGTGGAAAGATTGTAGGAGCCAGAATATCAGGGAGTTTGCTGCGAGACTGTCTCCTAGTAATGTCAGATGCTACATGATAAAGTCTCACCAATGTGACTGCCCAGACGTGAGCTGAACAAGGATGACACCAATGGACATGCCGAAGTGGACAGGGAAAAGCCCATGAGCTCTCAACCCTATACAAATAACTCAGGAAACTGAGGAAAGCTGGGAATGGAAGAGGTGGTCTTCTCTAGGGAAGAGCACACCAATTGGTTCTCCAGTGACAAATGGTCATCCCTGAAAATATACATACAAGTAACATTATATGGGCTGAACAGGCTATATTTAGGTATATATGTATATACATATATGCATGCAATACCAATTAATAAAACAAGAGGCTATGACTTTGAAGGAAAGTGGGGACAGGTATTTGGGAGGGTTTGGAGGGAGGATTGGAAAGAAAGAAATGTCATGGTTATATTCTCAAGCCTAAAACTGAAAGAGAAAAGGGAAACAATGAAAATATCCCTAAAGCTGGATCCAAAGAAATAGGTGAAAGTAGACAGAAGAGGGTTTCAACAGGGCCTAAGGAACAGCTCTTCTCATTAATGCAGGGAATATCTGCAAGGAACTCTTCCTTTGTTCACATGGACAAGGAAGCTGTCATCTCATTGTACTCTTGGACAGATGATCTGCGTCTCCAGCTTCAAGTTCTGGAAAGAGGGAATCTAACTGGTCAGCTAAGTCTACGGCTCAGCTCCTTCCCTGAGGGCAGGGCTCTGCCTGCTGGACCACAGTTAATGACAATCTCCAGGCCCAAGGCTGCTCCTCAAAGTGTTTCCTCTGCAGTCCTTACTACCATATTTGCACAGCTTGCCCCCCGGGGGCGGAGCCTGACCTGATGGGAACCAAAGCACAGACTTCCTCAGTGAGATTTTCTTTCTGAGAAGTGGGAGATAGAGGCACAGATCATTTATTTTTTCAGAGAATGAGGCTGACAGGCTGGCCAAGAAAGGGCAGTGGGGGTTGGGATGAGGGGGTGGATGTAGAGAACACAGATGACCGCGGTGTAGACCTGAGGGGCTGGAACACTTTCACTGCAGACATCCAGTGCCATGGCAGCCAAATGTGCCTGCAGCCGACATCCTCCCCAGCACTCCTCTCTATCCAGCTCTACCTCTCTACTCATTCTCCTTGCATGATCATATGTGAGCAAAGGCTTCCACAGTGCTCGCAGGCCGGCAGCATACGCGCCAGCCCTCGCCCTTGCTTGCAAATGTCTGCTAGACATCTTTACATGGATATCCCACAGGCCCGACAATTCAAACACCATTCCACAAATAATTTGTTTGCATCTTCTCCAATACTGTGGGTAGCATGACAGACATCCAGGCTAGGACTCTGTCTCTCTTGTCTCTCTTCCTTTTCCAGTGTTTCAAGCATGCTATCCACTATTTTATCTGTGGTTATCAAATCCACCCCTTCATCGAATTTTCTTCTATTACCATGCAGTTTAAGAGTTGTCTTTTTTTTTTTCCCTCTGGGATTAAGCTCAGCAGCTAGTCTCACGGTTACTTAATATTCTCGCCACCTCCAAGTCACCATCCACACCACTACCAGAAAGACCTATCAAAATCCAAACGTAAAGTTGAGAGTTTTTCATTTCTAACTCTAAAAAGGCTGAGTGCCACAAGTGAACACCACACCGTGCTACGTTTTTGCCCTGCTCACGCTTTCATCTCCTACATCCACTCATTCAGTAAATGCTTCTGAAATCTCTATGTGTCTGCACAGTCCCAGGTTCTGAAAGCATAATAACGTATAAGAGAGCATCCCTGACTATATGGGATATACAAATTATTGGAAATGCTGATTGATATATATAGAAATGCTGACATATATATGATATATATGTATATATATATATATCAGATAATAATATTACTCTAACTGAACAAGTAGCTGAGTACAATAGCCTATGTTTAAGTTTTGTACAGGTGGCGCCATGATCAGGGGGCTGGCAAGATAACTAAGCAAATAAGTACTGGCTTCTTGTCCAGAGGACCGGGGTTCAATTCCCATACCCACAGGGTGGCTCACAACCATCTATAACTCCAGTTCCAGGGGATCTGGCTACTGTGGGCACTGTACACACATGGTCCACAGACAAGCATTCAGGCAAAACCCCATATACATAAAATAATAAAATTTGAAAAGAAAGAAATGGTGCGGGACCATTTCACTAACAATGTAAGACCCTAGATTTGATCCCCAGCATGGCAGAAAAGAAAAAGCAAAAGATGAGTGAAAATGCAAAAGGGAAATAGAAGAAAACGAGGAAGCAGAGGAAAGGATTAAAAGACGGAGGGATATATGTCTAATGGCTAACAAAACCCTGAGACATAAACATGTATTTTAGAAGTGCACCAAGTAGAGAGGAAGACAGGAGAAGCAGAAAAATTCTGATCAGTGCAGTTAGCAAGGATGACTGCCTACGTGTAAGGAGGAAGTTGGATTGTTCAAGGAACAGAAAGATTAGCTCAGCTGAAATACAGTGTGCAAAGTAGGGAGAAACAGGGGGAATAGACAACCAAAAAATAAATAAATAGAGGTAGAGTTTATAGGATTTTTACACGCTCTGCCTCCCCAACAAGATCACTAAAAAAATAAAGTAAAAAGGGTTTAATTATGGGAAAGTAAAATCCTCAGAACGGTGTTTAACAACAATTGTTTTAAATTTTCACACAGTTACATGAACACAATGCTACCAGGGAACAACATGCCTTTGACAGTCACTTGACAGATGACAAGAAGTGCAAAGAACGACCACCTACCCTGGAAATCTGCTTTAGGAAGGAGATGGTGGTCTCAGTGGCAGGGCATACTAGTTTCACAAGGACACAACTCACCAAAGCAAAACCTGGCCACTAAGGGACAGCAAAGTGACATTCAAAGGTCTGTCATACTTATCGTCCATGTGTGTGTTGTTACCCACACAGAGGGACTGGAGAAGTCATGGGAAACACTCACCTAATGTCCATTTCCCTTGACTACCTTCCAGAAAAAGAAGCTTTTCCTATGAGTTGTCTAGGCAGCACTGCAGGGCCAAACTGGCTTACCTGAAAAAAATAATACTGCCAAATAGCACTGACAAAAGTTACAATCCTGGCTTCATAAAAGATAATTGCTGCTCTTACAGCCAGGAAGGCAATGATGTCATTACTGGCTACAGAGCACATTATTAACTCTTGAGCATGAGTTGTCCACTTTGGAAATACTCTTGGCCGACAATGGGATGCTCAAATGTGGCATATTAGAGTTCCTTTCATTGTGGTTGCTATTTAATAGCACAGTTTGTTAGTTATATTCATTTCTACCATCTAGTCACTCATCCATCCATCCTTCCATCCACCGTCCACCCACCCATCCACCCATCCACTCATCCACCCATCCATCCACCCACCCATCCATTCATCCACCCACTCATCCATCCACCTATCCATCTACCCACCCACCCATCCACCCATCCACTCATCCACCCATCCATCCACCCACCCATCCATCCACC
>CABHPR010139209.1:15124-38849 GCA_902168415.1 Peromyscus melanophrys | reverse complement strand
CTATCTATCTATCTATCTATCTATCTATCTATCTATCTATCTATCTACCTTATCCATCTATCTTTCTCCAGGGTCTTACTCTATGGACTAGTCTGGCCTTGAACTCACAGAGATCCTCCTGCCTCTGCTTCTGTTTCTGAAGTGCTAAAATTAAAGGTGTACCTCATGCCCTGTAAGTCTCTTATCTTTAAAGAAGATACATCAAATCTGTCAAAAGAGTTCAGGATATTTGTTGAAGCTGAAACTTCATTGTCAACAGAATACGTGTTACCTCATGTGACTTGTGATCTTGGAATATTTCCATAAAGGAAAAGCTGCTAGTGTACTTGTATTGAAAAAAATCTCTAATTTTTTTGAGTTTCTTCATATTGTGGCCAATAATTGAACAGTTATTCATGTTTTTGATTAAATACAGAACCATGTTTTTTTTTCTCTTGTGTCACCAATAGTATTAAACAATTTGTTTTAACATCTTAAATATAATGGAAAGGAAAATGGCTTCTGTGCCACTTATGATTGCACAACATATATAGCAGAAGATGTCTCAGTGAAAGGCAGGGCCTGGTGATTTCAAATGTTTCTAATGGGATGGAAATCTGAGAGTAAATGAGCAGCTAGTAGAAAAGCCCCTGTTGTGTTGAGATCATATTGATAATAAGTCATGTGTGCTTCCTGCCACCTTTCCTGTACCTCTCCTCAGCAACATTTTTTCCTGTGCTATTTATTTCCCACTAAAATAAGTCCTATGATGGCAGTCACTGCACATCTGCACTAGTAGAACGTTCAGAAGTAGAACCCAGGCCAATGTATAATGTCAGTTTATGTAACTTAGTGATGACCTTCCCATCCCTTATCATCCAGCACAGGGCATGCAAGACAACTGAGAACAATTTCATAAACACCAGGGTCACAGAGCCCAAACAGTGTGTGATACAGTTCATAGAATGCTTTCCCTCGACAACTTACTGTGCGCTGTTAAGTAATTTTTCAACTGTGGTCTGGAGGAATGACGCTGGTTTAATTACTGCATTGCCAAAAAAGAGGCCTGCTTGGGTTATTGGTACAGAATGAAGCTCCTAACAGCCATAAACCAGCTAACAGTGGTTTAGACAGACTTTTAAATATGAATGGTTTTAGAAGGTAATTTTTCCAGGTAGTTTACTTAACTTACACTTTTCTTCTTGTATTTGTGCGTTGCCCCCAGTGTATGAACTTATGTCTAGCAAAATGTGATTGGAAACAGACATTTTGATGCACTGTTTAGTAAGCCATCATGCGCAGAAATGAATCTAAGAGAAGACTTCCACATGCAAAAGCAAGCCTTTCCATTTTAAGGAGTTGCTGTTCATTAACACAGTTTTACAAATTCAGGCTAATGGTACTCAAAATATTTGAATTTTATATTGTTAAATGAGATGCCCGAAAATGCAAGCAATAATTAAAAAATGAGTGTTTTCGTGTAACTATTTCTTCCTACTTTAATATGACACTGTGATTAAAAGAAGTTATTGGAAAGATATAAAACCCTGGCTTTCTTCAAGGCCAAAGAGTTTTTATAGTTCTGCTTTGCCATGTCTAAAGGAATAAGGGAACTATCAAAAGCACAGAGAATAATTCAAAGACAAGTAACAATTTGGCAAAGCAGACAAAGAGCTTTCCTATTGTTACAAAAAATAGGGACTAATAAATGCAACATAGTTTAAGATAAGTTTTACGATCCTCATGGGTAAACTGATTTTTAATAATGGTGAAGTTATGGAACGCAGTTCATTTTAAAATCAATAAGGATCTTGGGTTTTTGCGGCAGTGCAGGGATGGACTGAAGAGAGTGGTCACTGGAGTTTGAAGGCCTGGTTTGGGACCACAACTTCACTTCTGGGTGATGTTTCAGTGTCACTGAATGCCTCTAAATTTGTAAAATGGAGAAATGACAGAAGCTATCAGACTGGATTGCTGGAATATTTCTAGTACTATGCGAGACACATTGGAAGTCAATGCAGTTTTAGCCCTTCCATATGAGTGTAACATCCAGTTTGTGATGTCTCCCTAAGCCTTTGAGGTAAAGTATCCTCAAAGCCATCCTAAAACATTAGCTATGGAGCTCAGTAGAAAGCGGCAACATCTCCCATATTCTCACCCTCTTATGTAGTATTTTGAAATTACATAAGATTTTGAAAGCATATAACTGTTTTGGGGATTATTATATGTTCAAGTTGGTCATCAATTGTGTTCTGCAATATTCTGTGCTCACAATTTTTTCAACCCTAGTGAGATTTCAGGAGTACCCCTTGACATTTTAACCTGTATTATTTCTTTGCAAAGATTTACCTGTCTCTGAACCAGAAGAGAATCTTTTGCTTTTGCAGTGATCAAATTCTTTCTTTTTAAAGAACTTGGTCTGATGTGATGGTTGAAGAACAAAAGTTGTTTTTCCTTAGCTATTGAAGTTTGCTGAGTGTATTTACTGTAAGTAATGAACTTTAATTACTTTTGCAATTACAGCTTATTTGATTGAATTTTCCACTGACTACACAGAACATCTGCCCTACTGGGATCTTTCATAGTCTCTGATCTGGGTGAAATATGCTCTTAAAATATAGTAACATCTGCAGTCCATTAATTCCTAAAGCAATAGGCAAGTTAGGCTTCCAGAAGAGCAAAGCCAAGTTCATGCTTGGGAATTCTCCTTCTTTGCCTTCCATGTGAGGGGCTTTAGATCACTCACACCTCTCTGCTTTGTTTTATTCTCTATTTAGTGCTTAATGAGGAAACAATGAGACTAGCATTTGATTTGATGTTTTATTGCGTTCTTCATACTTTAACCTTTTTCAGACATGAGAGTGATAGGGAGAAGGATGCCTCTTTTTCGATTCTACTGGCGGCAGGATGCTCTTACTGACTGCTTAAGTAAGGGGAAGATTTCTTTTTTTGGATATAAGCACTTTAATGTAGATTTCTTTGAAGACCAAGCATAAGGGTTTTGAAAGATGGGAAGCATCTAAGAGTACAAGAAGCTTTAAATTTTGTCTGAAAGCAAACCAAAAGACTATCATTATCAGTATTATTTTTGCCACAATACATCTCTAGTCTTGAGGTCATTTTCTGTGGCCTTATGATTCAGAGAAAACAGATAAAGCATTAAGAAATCCCAGGGATGGAACAATGCTGCTGGACGTTAGTTTAAAGAGCAGTGAGGTCACACATGTGCCTGTACACTTTGAAGCCAGACTGTCATTTACTGGGGTTTGGTTTATGTTGCTCAATCAGTAATGCTGGGCATTCTGACTTAAAATTTTTTTTAATTTGTATTTTTCATGAATTCTTTGGTTACTATGTAAGTAAATGTTTTGTTTTGACATTGCCATACGTATATAAGATTACACTTTGTACCCACCTGACCTCCATGTCCTTCTTCCTTCCTCTCTCACTGATCCCTCCCCCTGGCTTCTACATTCAATTACTCTTGTTCACCCTTTCCCTCTTTTTAGATCTCTTCCTTTCCACTTCTAATCCCTTCCTCCACCCCACCCCACACAAATACTGCATATGAGAGAAAAATGGAAAAAATGCAGTATTTGTCTTTATGCATCTGGCTTAGAGAATACCACCCAGTTGATGTTCCCATTAGAAATCCTGGCTGCAGAATCTGTTCGGGTTTCCCTTGCTCCCTTCAGTCTCAAGGTTTGTATTAGGCATATGACAAGTGATGGTTACCACTTCTAAGGCTGTTATCTGCAGTCTTTCTTTCTCACTCAGTACAGCCCTGAGGCTTAAGTGCTCCAGATCGAAGAGCTATAAGAAGATGGAAGTCTGCTTTACCATGTACACAGAGTCCCCCATAAGAAAGATGTGTGTGTGTGTGTGTGTATAAAATTTCTCAGGCTTACATAGGTTGCAACAGCCATATTAACTCATCCCAACCATATCTACTAAGTAGTTTATGCAAGATACATATGTTCCTAGTTACAGACTTCCCCTATGCCTATGAAAGTAAGCATACTCTAGAAGGGATTATTATGAATTGTTGGCACTATCTCAACTATGTATTATGTCTAGTTTCAAGTTCAGTAAGATGAAACATTTATAGCCACATATGAAGCTGTATGCTGAAAAAGGGCTTCTTCAACTTAACACACTAGATGGATTTTTATGATAACAACAACAACAACAGCTATTTTTGTGAGGGAGAAGAAGGAGCCTGGAAGTAGGTTATGGAAGCCTCACTGAAGGATGAACATGTAAATGGAAGTGGATAAGAACCAGAGAATTGTCAAGGATCACAGAAGGATTGAAATGACCTGTGAAAATGTTCCCCAAGAAGGCTTTCACCACTCAGAGCAACCTGGGGCTCAAGAGGAAAAATAATGGTGGTCATTATCACCTGGGGACCTGCTAAATACAAATGGCTAGATTCATATGAAGAATTCTTTTTCTGGAGCCTGTAGCAGATATGGATGAAAACACACTGATAGAGAAGGGATAAGCTTTTTGAGGTGACCTGATGCACGTCCTCTATCATTTTTGCTCATCTTAAATGGATTTTAAGCATACTAAAATGTCCACCATGTGTTCCTTTCCTGTGGCAGATTTACAGAGTGCGACAGGAAATCCATTTCTTTTCCTGTAGATGCTAAATTCATTACCTTAACACAAGATTCAGACTTACTCTTTGCACTTGCTGCCATAGCAACCAGTTTCAGGCATTTTTTTCTTTCTATTTTTCCTTCTACTGGAAGCAGAGTAGTTAAATGTAGCAGTGAGAACAGTATCCATTAAAACATTTAAAGGTACATAACATAGTTATACCACGGGGTTTTCAATATTGCCTCCACTGTAATTATATTTTTCCTAAATCTCTAACCACGTTAGAGGTCACCACAAACAAGCAAAGCCATTCTTTAAGATGCTTTCATGAAAATATATCCTTTGATCTATTTCAAATTTATTCACAGAAGTGAGAGTTGTTCAAAACATTATAAGTAATATATATATTTTTCATATTCATCCTGAGGAATTCTTTCTAGAGATGTCATTGTTATTGGGGAATCCTGGAAAAGCACTAGCTTTGTGATCTAAGTGCCATACAGCTGCTGTACAGCTTTGCATAATGTATTAACACTTTTACAAATTCACCGTGATTACAGACTTCCTGATTTCCTAAGTAAAAAGAAGAATAATTATAGAAAATGAAATAAATTTTGGGATACTATTAAAGTGTTAACTTAGAATGATAACTGATGAGAAAGAAAGACTATCTGGTAGGCTCGCTTGAATGTTAGGGGGAATTCTAATTTTGAAGATGCACTATATGATGCATCCACACATATCCTAAGAAGGATTGTGGGTATCCACACATCACGGTCACAGAAGAGATCGTATACTGGAAGTCGCCAGCTATATCACCAGTAGGGTGAGGACTAAGCAGCAGCAGCCATCTAGGATGCAGTTTTCACAGCCCACACACTCAAATCCTTCTGGTTTAGCTTTGGTTATTTGTTCATATTTAAATATAGTACCCACAAATGATGCTGAGGTGCAAGACTGTTCTAAGGAAGAAAGCTAATAGGTTTTACATCTCAAGGCATCTGTATCCTAGAGATGAAAGAAGGAGTGATGGTTTCTAATGGGTCTATTTAAAGCTCTTCTCTCTTCCTCATGTTCATCCTTACCGTACTTCACAACAGTGATAGTTTGCACTTGGCAGTTACCTAAATTTCCCTTATATTCATAGGTCTGAAAAAAACCCAGATCTACACAATAAGATTCTATGATCATGTATTTCCATTTCATTCTTCTTCACTTATAAGGTATATTAGATTTCTTATTAAATATTGTTGTATCGATCACAAGTTGAAATCTTAGTAATGTATTTTTAAAGATTTATTTATTTTACTTCGTGTGTGTGTTTGTGTGCTTGCCTATCTGTATGTATATCACATGCATGAAGGTGCCTGGGAAATCCATAAGAGGGTGTTGGATCCCTTGGCATTGGAGTTGCGAGTGGTTGAGAACTGCCATGTGGGTACTGGGAACTGGACCCTGGTGCTCTTTAAGAGTATTTATTCTTAACCACTAAGCCATCTCTACAACCCCCTCAGTAATGTATTTTGGTAACACACTGCCTTATGCAACCCCAAAACGCACCCATTGATCAGTGAATATTTCATCCAAAACTGTCTAGTAGGAGATATGAGCAGGAAGAATGAAATAGATAAGGAACACAGAAAACCCAAGAAAACAATGGGTGTGAACTCAGAAACTTCGGAACTTCAGTGCTTGAAGATACCTCAGGGGTTAAGGAAATATTTATATAGTGGGATAGTATCTTAGAGACCTGGTTTAATGCACAGGAATTTCAGCAACAAGATTTTAGTCATAGGCCATCATCTGTGTTAGGAAGAACTGAATAAACCACTAGTGACTAATTAAATGGGAATGGAATTTGATATATAGTACTTCAGGAAGTGTTTCAGGTCAAAACCAATGATGGCCAGTGAAAGATTTCCTAGGCCATGAGAACACTAAGAACTAAGGCTTTCATCAGAAAGCACTACTCATGGGGCCCTGTATGATCAGACAGATTATGTGTAAAAATAACGTTTTAGGAAATTGGATGAGGAAAACACAGTCCGCAGGAATGCTCATGCGTCAATGTCGGGGGGCTGTGCTAGGGTACCTCGTCACGAAATGATGGGTAAAGAAAGGGCATTGGTGTGTTAAGAAGAAAATGATAATACTGAGTAGTTAGTTATCAGATGATAACTTAAAAGTCACTATTTTGTATAGGGAAAAAAAAACCTATCTAGCGTTGATTTCTTTTATTTTCTTTAAAAAACACCAAAATCCCTGTTTTGTTTTGATTTTTGTTGTTGTATGTTTTTTTTTCTGTAGAAATAAGATGAGTCCAGGAATTCTATGGTGTGAAATTTCATTTTTTTTTAATAGCAGTGGGCATTATTTGCTTGGGTTCACTGATGCTATGTTTAAGGAAATTGGTATGGAAATGCTTAAAATATTTTCAGTTTCAGTTTCAGATGGTAAATAGTGATAAATATAATCCACTGAAATAATGTCATTTTTGAATTCTCAGTGATTAAAAAAAAACCTATAAAGAATCTTAAGACCAAGAGGTCTGAGAACTGCTGATGTTTACAAACTGTGAATGTACTCTTTTTTTTTTCAGTGTAGAGAAATCCTGTGGGACTCTAAAGCTGGATAAATACTCAGCGAAGAAGGTCTCAGAAGGCGCAGTGTGGCCTGTGAGTGAGTGATCCTGGTGATAAAGCCAAGTTATTATTATTATTATATTGTTATTTAGTTTGCTCTGAGGAATCTCTTACTCTCCAGCATCCACCAATTTGAGAATCATAACTTAGAAAATATTTAACAAAAGCCCTTCCTGGTGGTGTTTTCCGAATGATCACTGGGAAAGTATTCCAGTTCAATAATTATATCTGACTCAGAATTTAGTACAGAGAACTTCAACTGCTGCACATTTTGCCTTGATCATCCAACAAACAAAATTAGGTAATAGCCTGAGGTTGGCAAATAACTGTGTTTAACTTGGAATATAAAAGGCTGAGACACAATGTGTCGTACCATATCACAATAGAAACATGACATTTATGGTTTTTATCCATGCAGGAAATACATCTGTAGCCAATTAGCTGGGAATGCACAGATGAAATCTGCATAAGGAAGCAAACCAAATTCGTTTGTATGCCTCTCAGTTGTTTCAGGGAAGAATGCTTGACATGTTACATCCACACAGATTACACAACAGAATGAAATACTTCTTTAACTCATTATGAAACAATGGTGCTTTGGAGTCAGAGTAGGGGGGAGCAAATCATTAGCTCTGTCACCATGATGCCACTGCCTATGGATTCTCCTGAGAGGGCAGGTCCTGTGCCCTATCTAATACAGGCTTAGAAACACATCTCGGCTCATTGTACTTTGTGGATGGCTCTGCATTGCCCAATGCCTAACTTCCCTAGCCTCAAGAATATTTTGGGTGCTCAAATAGTCGACAAAATAACATGATCAAAGTGTCACAGTCATGGAAAATAAAAGTTGGAGAACTGTTCTAGAGTTAGGGATTGAGGAGACATGGGAACTAAGTATGTTTGAACTGGGACTGAATCTAGATCAGGAAGGGTATTAGTGTGATAATTGGCAAAATCTACAAGCTGTAGATCTGATGCCGATACTGCTTTGATGTTAATTTCTTGATTTTGACTATTATTTTTTTTTTTCCTGTAAGGAGTCTGGAAGAAGCAAATAGGGAAGTCATTTGCACTTTTTTTTTTTCAAAAAGAAATTTCCTCTTAAAATTATTTAAAAGTTAAAGTTAAAAAGTTATAGATACTTACTAATGAACTCATTTATACCTCATAATGGGTGATGGTTGAGAATTCAGGCTGCTTCAGCAAAATTTCTGATTTGAGTTCCAACTCCATTACGTATCCACTAGAAGGATAACTTTAAAAAGAATTACTGTAAGTATTTCAGTTTTCTCTGTAAAGTGGAGAAAATAATGCTTCCCACCTTTCTATATGATTGTCAGTAATGTGAACCAAGTGCTTAGGAAAACGTTAGATTTCGTAAACGTTTGTTAGAATTATGGAAGTTATTTTTTACGGTGACAATGTTTCATATTAGAATATCAGAGTGCACTGCAATATTATTGATTCTTTAGCTATACTCTATATCTAGCTGTAAATACATACATCTACCTGTGTATATAAATGTAAGTTATTGTTCCATGAAGAAGCAAGTAGATGCGATGATGCTTTATCTGGCCTTAGCAAAGCAGAGGTGTTAAGTTGCTAACAAGGTGTTTCTAGGAGACTTGATCCCTGTAAGATGATTCACTAATAGCTCAAGACAGAGAACATTCCTGAGAAATAAAATGATGCAGAAGAAATGAATTTCTATCCAGTAAAAGAGGTCCTGAAAGTGTGTATTTTATTTCTTGAAAATGTTATTTTTAATGTGTGCATCTGCTCTGAACTATTGCAATAAGGCACAGAGGGGGAGAATGTGGTTAAGATTAGCTTCAGAGACCTCAACATTCCAACACAACAATGCCCGTAGGAACGAGGGAGGGTGTTCTAATAATGTAAGGCCTTAGCTGTGGGAAAACAGGACCTGGGATCATAAAGTGCAGTTGGTCTGGTGTTGTGTAGTTCAGTGCATTTCATTCCCATCCCCTGACTATTCTGTTAGGACCAGCTGTGGTGCAATGGATTCACCAAATTTTGTATTCTCCCTGTTACTCAGCTGATAAACTCAGCAATCCTTTTAGAAACTGAAGCTTTCATGACACAGCCATGTCTTTAACATAGTGGATGTTGTATTTAACCAAGTGGAGGAACTTGACCATTTGAACCAAGAACACTTACTGATTCATTCTTTTGGTTTGGGTTGTAATCTTCAGCTTCTCTTCAGAGGTAGTTGAACAAGAGTCACTAAATTACAAACAGAAGAAGGAGATCCCACATAGGAGCAGAGCCTCATATCAAGGGTTGTCCAGTGATCAGTGACTAGGGATCATAAAGATAAATGGTATCTGGCAGAGAGCTAGAATCACACAAATACTGTTCAAGGGATGGAAAAGGTTGAAGAAACACTCTACCCACAA
Organism: Peromyscus melanophrys; assembly: GCA_902168415.1. Classification (NCBI taxonomy): domain Eukaryota; kingdom Metazoa; phylum Chordata; class Mammalia; order Rodentia; family Cricetidae; genus Peromyscus; species Peromyscus melanophrys. The sequence continues at coordinate 29,206 of CABHPR010139209.1, read as the reverse complement.
CTCTTTCCACTTCTCCCAGTACCTCTGGCTAGCCAATTATGCCAGAAAGCTAGCTTGCAAGGAAACCTGGCAAACCTTCCTTGCAGGAATGGAACATGGAAGGATATTCTTGCAAGCAGGCATAGACAACAAAACACCTCTGCCCATGCCTGAAACAACCGATGGAAATAGAGCTACCACTTTGGCATAGACGCTGTTCTCTAAGAATTCTCTATGCAGGTGCTGCTTCTTTAAATTTTCAGAGCAAGTCTCTGAGATGGTTATTATTAACTCTACTTCGAAGATGAGACAGAATCTAAGAGAGGTTCTGGTTTATGTCTGAAATCACAAAGCCAGAACGGAACAGATGCCACCTGGCTCTGTATGGATTCCCTTTCCTTTCTTCTATTTCTAGGCAGCAGTTTAAAACCTTGGTTTGTATTGTGCTTGAAACTGTAGAGTCTATACCTTTAAAGCTGAAAGACATATAGCACAACTTATGTAGTTTTGATTTTCTAAACACAAAAACTGACGTCTGGAAATATTTGCTTAAAAATTTTATGGCTTAGCAAGAGTGAAAACTATATGTTTCCTTACAAAGTTGAAATTTTCATCATTGTTTAGCTTGGGTGTTATAGATTCTCTCTATAAAACCAACGGGGAGTTTCAGTGAGGAAAGGCATGAAGAACTCAGGCAGAAGAGGATTGCCTTGAAGGGGTTGGGTAATAGCTCTTGTGCATTCTCCACACCTCTATTTGTTCTTCAGTAGGGAGCTTTACTGTTTTCCAGCATTGAAGGGGATGAAAGACAATGAGGATCCAGAGCATGGTATGAGCTCAGCCTGCTTGCCCAGAGAATGGGAAGTGAAAGTGATTAGGAATGATTACAGTGGTTTTAAGTATGCAATAGAACTGTGACTGGAATTTGGATTGCACCGCGACACTCTAAGACTATTAAATAAAGTTTACAGTGAATCACGGGGCAGAGCTGGTGACTAGCTGAACCGAATTGGCCATAGAGAAGCCAGCAATTTGGACAGAGGAGACACACAGGAAGGAAAGGGTGGGAATTTGAGTTTGGAACTTCCTTTTGGTTTTGGGATGAGTGAAGAGACATGCCTCTTGCTGGGTCTCTGGCCAAAAAGCAAGGCCAGTTGGTTGCTTCTTGGCTTCTCTGGTCTAGCAGGTTTTCACCCCCACATCTGACTTCCAAGTCTCTGTTGGTAAATAGAATGATAGAGACTTAGTTTAAACCCACATATTGTGGCAACAGCAGAGCCGGGGCTGTGGGGCCTCAGGCTACAGTCTGGCAGGGCATAGGGCCCACAGGTGATAATTAAAATATCAGTAGATTCATGTGCAGCCGCTAAAATGACATAAAAACCCCACAGAATACCTGCTCAAACCAGCTGGAAGTGAGCAGGATGAATATGAGATGGGTCAATAATATGAGTGTGAGTGTATGCTTTTTTTCAGTAGTGTTCAAGTTTCTGGACAAGAAAAGGAATTGCGAGTCTGGGTGTGAAATGCCCCCTGTAACCCCGTGTGATTGAACACCTGGTCCCCAGGTCGTGGCTGTCCTGGGGAGGTTGTAGGAACTTTAGGAGGTGGAGACTTACTAGAAGTGGGTCACTGGAGCTGGGATAGGAGGTTTCCTAGTCCAGTTCCCTTCTGGTCCCCTCTCTGTTCTCTGACTGTAGATATGACATGTCAGTGGGCTTCCTGGTCCCACCTCCATGCCTTTCTTGCTACAGTAAAATGTGCACCCCTAGAATCGTGAGCCAGAAGAAATTCTTGCTTCTTTAAGTTTCTTCTTGTTCAAAAAATTTGCCACAGAAATGGGAAAAGTAACTGGTATAGGATGTTGCTGTTCAATACAGAAGTCACTAATCACATTTCTGCTACCACAAACTAAGGTGTGCTACAAGTAGAAATGCATACTGAGGTTTAAAACAGAAGATAGACTATAAAACAGAACAATGTGTTAAACATTTATTCCAGACTGAAATTAGTTAATGTGGTAGTGAGAAAGTTAGTGAAAATTATACGCGTGGCTTGGACTGTATGTGTAAAATGTCCCTATTTGAGCGATTTAGTTGTGAAGTGAGTTTATAGATTCAAGACAGCCTTTCAAAGTGTTATCTTAAACAAATCATTTAATGGATGTATAGGACATTAGAATGATATTTTGAAATATTAGAAAAATTATGACAATATAAAAATAAGATATACCGTTTTAACACACTCATAATTATGATCATTGTTGAATAATTTTTGTAGTTTTTCATGAAAATTTGAAGACAGAGTCATAAACTAGTATATAGATAGGAAAGTGAACAACTTCCTTGTCTTGGTCTTTATATTATATTAATTCTAGATTCACCCTTAGATGTTGGCACTATGAAAATAATTACTATTATGCTGAATGTTCAGATTGGGTAGGTGTTCAGAAACTTGGGTGGTTTTTTCCACTCAAGCTATTCCCAGTGCTGTTGACAAATTCTTCCCATTTGAAACGGAAGCTGAGAGATAAGTACACATAGGTTTAACATGCATTGTTTGTTGTATTTATGTCTTTAAGTTGTATGGATAGCTAAAAAAAAAAAACTCTAGTGTGTTGCTGGGGTTATCTCCTGGTCCTGCCTGGCCCATGGTCAGGACAAATCTCTATCACCTGCCAATCCTGCAGCTGCTCGAACCCAAATAAACACACAGATGCTTATATTATTTATAAACTGTATGGCTATGTGGCTCAGGCTTCCTGCTATCTAGTTCTTATATCTTAAATTAACCCATTTCTATTAATCTATATGTTACCAAGTGGCTCATGGCTTACCGGCACTTTACATCTCGCTTTTCATGGTGGTGGCTGGCAGCATCTCCTGACTCAGCCTTCCACTTCCCAGAATTATCCTCTTTCCTTGTCCTGCCTATACTCCCTTCCTGGCTACTGGCCAATCAGCACTTTATTTATTAACCAATCAGAGCAACACATTCACAGCATACAGAACATCCCACAGCATTAGTATATGTGTTCAAATTATTTTCGACATGGGCGTCAAGTTAACACAGCAGGGGAATGGTAGTCTCTTCAGTAAAGGTATTGGTAAACTAGATAATGCACAAGGAGAAGAATGATGTGATGTCCTAACATTATACTGCAGACAAAATTAACTCAATATTAATAGCATAATACTTTAATCTTTGAAACTCATAGAAAAAACATAAGGGGGAAACTTCATGGCATTTGATATGTTTGGAAATTATTCCTCAGTTATGACATAAAATTATAGATAATTAAAGCAAAAATTGACAGATAAGATTGTCAAGTTATCAGCTTCTACACATGACAGAAAATACCCAAGAGAGTAAAGGTCAGCCTGTGGGGTGGCAAAAACCATCTACAAAATATGCATATATAATGGATCAATATCTGACACACATTAAGAACTTCTACAGCTAAACATCAACAAAAATATTCAAATCAAGAAGTGAACAAGTGATTTGAATAGACATCTTACAGAAGGAAAAATACAAGCTGCTAGCACACATCTGGAAAGTTCCTAATGACACTGAACACGAGAGAAAAGAAAACCAAGATTGCAATGTCATCTCATGTTGCTCAAGAGGGATGTCACAAACTAAACAGAAAATAGCAAGTGTTGATGATGATGTGGTGAAGTCAGAATTGGTCCTGGGAAGGTAAATCATATGGATATGAGGGGGAAGCCTGGTTTTTGCTCAGAAAGTTAAATATAGAATCAGCATATGATCGAACAATCTCACTATTGGGTATGTTCTCAAAAGAATGGCAAAAAAAATCTCAGAGAGATTTGTGTACTTATGTTCACAATTAGCCAGGCGGTGGTGGTTCACGCCTTTAATCCCAGCACTCAGGAGGCAGAGGCAGGCGGATCTCTGTGAGTTCAAGGCCAGCCTGGGCTACAGAGTGAGTTCGAGGAAAGGCACCTAGCTACACAGAGAAACCCTGTCTCGAAAGACCAAAAAAAAAAAAAAAAAAAAAGTAGCCAACAGTCATAAATAGCTTGCTGATGGCTGAGTGGATAAAGAAAGAGATATATCTAGAAAGAGATATATCTGTGTGATGAAATATTCTGCCTTAAAAAGAGATACTGTTCTATGTTACAACATAGGTGATCCTTCTAGTACATTAAAATAAGGAAAATAAGATATTTGTAAAAGCTGAATACTACATAATTTCACTCATTAGAAAGTAGATTGGTGGTTGCCAAGGTATAGGAAGGAGGGAGTAAGGCAAAGGTGATATTTGGTGAATTTAAAGTTTGGGTTTTCCAAGCTGAGAAAGCTCCAAAGATCTACTGAATAACATTATCAACCTGTATTAAAGGCTATTGAACAGCACTTGTAAAATGACTAACACAGTAAATTTTTTTCTTATTGATGGCCAGTTTTATCTTATGCTCTCTTATCTGACTATAACAGCAAAAAAAGACCTTGAAAATATGGCATCAACTTCTCCCACGACAGGAAAAAGGTCTTCAAGTGTTGGCGAAGTGAAAGCATTTAGCAACTGACCTGTACTTGGTAAGACACCTCATGATCTTTTCCCAAATGGTTTCCATCAGACATGTGGTCTCTCTCTCTGTCTGTTTGCCCCTGTGTGCACATTTACGAAGCTTGTGTGAAGGCAGAGGCCAACCTCAGATGTTGGTCTTTACCTCTCACTTTGTTTGAGACACCATCTCTCATTGGCCACTGCATTCACCAGGGCTGGCCCAGGGGCTTCTGGGAATTCTCCTAGATCCCCCTTCCATCTCTAAGAACCCTGGGGATTACAGATGTGCGATGTCATGGGGATTATGGGATCTGAACCTCCTGCTTTCACATGACAAGCACTCTACACACTGAGCAATCTCTCTAGGCCCCAAATGTGACCTTTTATGTTTATGTGATAAATATAGGTTATTCAAGATAGAATATGGAGGGTGCCACTTGTAATAGAAATAAGCAGTATCATTGTCTTTAAGAGTTGTTTAGTATCTTATTTCTTATTTCAAAAGTGGATATATTTTTCTCAAAACACAGTTACCACTTATATCTCCTCTGAGTATTAAAAAAAATATGTACTCAGTGGTCTCAATTATGTTCACAAACTTTTATGTTTCCTTCTGTGCACTATAAAAATCAGGAGCTATGGTGCTCATTATCAGTAGTCTTGGTGAACAAAAATGTATATCAATTGATCAATGTGTGCCTGCAATGAGTTTTATCTGTAGCAACATATTCTGTTGCTGTACACATGTGTGAATTTGTCATTATCGATCCAAATGAGCTTTGCCAGTCAGTATCCAGCTTGCAAAGCAGTCATTGTGTCCTCCAGTCACATCTTCAGTGGAAAATTTCAGAGGAAAACAGAACAAACAAGCACCTAGTAGTTCTGACTCATACGTATCCCACACACAGAGAAATGGAACTTGTGCTACATTTGTGATTGACATTTGTAGAACCATAAAGCCAAATTATATCAGCACACAAATACAATGGCAATTGTCCTTATAATCTTTTAAATAAATAAATAAATAGATAGATAAATATATAACTTTATTATTTATTTTACCTCCCAGCCACAGTTTCTTTCCCTCCTCTCCTCCCAGTCACTCCCCGCACCTGCTCTGTACCCACCACACAATCCACTCCTCCACTGTTTCTGTTTAGGAAAGGGCAGGCCCTCCATGGATATCAACAAAACATGGCATATCAAGTTGCAGTAAGACTAAGCACTTCCCTGTGTATTAAGGCTGGCCAAGGTGACCCAGTATGAGGAGCAGGGTCCCAAAAGCCAATAAAAGAGTCAGAGACAACCCCTGATCCCACTGGTAGGAGTCCCACAAGACGATCAAGATATACAATTATAACATAAATGCAGAGGATCTAGGTCAGTCCCATGCAGGCTCCTTGGTTGTCAGTTCAGTCTCTGTGAGCCCCTTTGAGCCTAGGTTAGTTGATGCTGTGGGTTTTCTTGTGGTGTCCTTGAAACCTCTGGTTCCTACATTCCTTTCTCATCCTCTTCTTCAGGATTCCCCAAACTCTGCCTACTGTTTGGCTGTGGATCTGCATCTTTTTTCATCAGTTGCTGGATGAAGCTTCTCTGATGAAAAATGGACTAGGCACCAATATGGTCACAAGAGATGGCCAGTTCAGGATATGTATACAACATTGCTAGGAGCCTTAGCTGGGGTCATCCTTGTAGATTCCTGGGAGATTCTTTTGTACCAGGTTTTTACTTCACCCTGAAATATCCCCCCTCCTTTCCATTAGTCTCTTTCGTTACTCTCCCCCTCCAACCCCCTCAAATCTTATTGCTCATGTTTCCCTCCCCACTCACCCTCAGTCCACTCACAAAATACCTTCTATTTCCTTTTCCCAGGGAGATCCAGGCATCTCCACATGAACTGTCCCTGTTACCTAGTCTCTCTGGGTCTGTGGGTTATAACATACTTATCCTTTATTTTACAGCTAATGTCCACATATGAGTGAGTACATACCCTGTTTGTCTTTCTGGGTCTGGGTTACCTCACTCAGGAATGTTTTTTTTTTCTAGTTCCATCCATTTGCCTTCAGATTTCCTGGTGACCTTGTTTTTAACAGCTGAGTAATACTCCATTGTGTAAATATACTTCATTTTCTTTATCCATTCCTTGGTTGAGGGACATCTATGTTGTTTCCAGGTTCTGTCTATTACAAATAAAGCTGCTATGAACATAGTTGAGCAAGTGTCCTTGTGGTATGTTGAGCATCCTTTGGATATGTGCCCAAGAGTGGTTATATCTGTGTCTTGTGGTAGATTGATTCCCAGTTTTCTGTGAAACTGCCATACTGACTTCCAAAGTGACTGTAAACACACTCCCACCAGCAATGGAGGAATATTCCCCTTGCTCCACATTCTCTCCAGTATGAGCTGTCACTTGTGTTATTGAACTTAGCCATTCTGACAGGTGTAAGATAGAATCTCAGAGTCATTTCGATTTGTATTTTCCTGATGGCTAAGAATGTTGAACATTTTCTTAAGTGTTTCTCGGCCACTTGAGAGTCTTCTGTTGAGAATTCTCGGTTTAGATCTGTACCCCATTTTTAAATTGGATTATTTGGTTTGTTGATGTCTAGTTTCTTGGGTTCTTTATATATTTTGGAAATCTGCCATTTGTCAGATGTGGCATTGATAAAGATTTTTTCCCATTCTGTAGACTGCTATTTTGTCCTTTTGATGGTGTTCTTTGCTTTACAGAAACTTTTCAGTTTCATGAGGTCCCATTTATTAAGTGTCCATCTTAGTGCCTATATTACTGGTGTTCTGTTCAGGAACTTGTCTCCTGTGCCAGTGTGTTCAAGGGTATTTCCCACTTTCTCTTCCCTCGGTTCAGTGTATCTGGATTTATGTTGAAGTCCTTGATCCACTTGATTTGAGCTTTGTACAGGTTGATAGATATAAATCTGTTCTACATGGTGACATCCAGTCAGACCAGCACCATTTGTTGAAGATGCTTTCCTTTTTCCATTGAATAATTTTGGCTTCTTTGTCAAAAATCAGATGTCCATAGGCATGTCAGATTCGTCAGGGTCTTTGATTCGATTTCACTGATCCACCTGTCTGTTTTTATGCCAATATGATGCAGTTTTTATTACTATAGCTCTGTAGTAGAGCTTGAAATCAGGGATGGTGATACCTCTTGAAGTTCTTATTGTACAGGATTGTTTTAGCTATCCTGGGTTTTTTGTTTTTCCATATGAAGTTGAGTATTGTTCTTTCAAGGTCTGTGAAGAATTGTGTTGGGATTTTAATGGGGATTGCATTGAATATGTAGATTGCTTTTTGTAAGATGGCCATTTTTACTTTGTTAATGTTACTGATTCATAAGAATGGGAGATCTTTGCATCTTCTGATATCTTCTTCTTTCTTTCTTTCTTCAAAGACTTTAAGTTCTTGTCAAATGGGTCTTTCACTTGCTTGGTTAGAGTTACACTAAGATATTTTATCTTATTTGAGGCTGTTGTAAAGGGTGTTGATTCTCTGATTTCTTTTTCAGCCTGTTTATTGTTTATACATAGGAGGACTAGCTGAAAAAAAAACTGATTTTTTTGGAGTTAATCTTGTATCCAGCCACTTGACTAAAGGTGTTTATCAGCTGTAGGAGTTCCCTGGGGTAGAGTTTTTTAGGTTGCTTATATATACCACCATACCATCTGTGAATAATGTTACTTGGATGTCTTCCTTTCTAATTTGTGTCCTCTTGATCTCCTTAATTATCTTGGCAATGTTCCTTCTGTTTCTATTTTGTGTGATAATTTGAGGAGTATTAGCTCTTCTTTGAAAGTCTGGTAGAATTCTGTATTAAAATCATCTGGCCCTGGGCTTTTTTTGGTTGGGAGACCTTTAATGACTATTTCTATTTCCTATGGGTTATAGGTCTATTTAAATTGTTTATCTAATCTTGTTTTGACTTCGGTAAATGGTATCTATCAAGAAATTTTTCCATTTCTTTTAGATTTTTCAATTTTGTGGAGTACAGGATTTTGAAGTATGACCTAATGATTCTCTGGATTTCCTCAGAATCTGTTGTTATGCCCCCTTTTTTTCATTTCTGATTTTGTTGATTTGGATATTCTCTCTCTGCCTTTTAATTACTTTGGATAAGAGTTTATCCATTTTGTTGATTTTCTCAAAGAACCAACTCTTTGTTTCATTGATTCTTTGTATTGTTCTTTTTGTTTCTATTTTATTGATTTCAGCCCTCAGTTTGATTATTTACTGTCATCTACTCCTCTTAGGTGTGTCTGATTCTTTTTGTTCTAGAGCTTTCAAGTGTGCTGTTAAGTTGCTAGTATGAGATCTCTCTGAATCCTTCATGGAGGCACTTAGTACTATGAACTTTCCTCTTTGCACTGCTTTCATTGTGTCCCATAAGTATAGGTATGTTGTACATTTATTTGTATTGAATTCTAGGAAGTCTTTAACCTCTTTTTTTATTTCTTCCTTGATCCAGTGGTAACTTAGAGAGTTGTTTAGTTTCCATGAGTTTGTAGGCTTTCTGTTGAAATCTTGCTTTAATCCATGGTGGTCTGATAAAATACAAGGGTTATTTTAATCTTTTTGTATTCATTGAGATGTGCTTTGTGGCTATGTATATGGTCAGTTTTGGAGAAGGTTACATGTGGTGCTGAGAAGAGGGTACACTTTTTTGTGTTTGGGTGAAATGTTCTGTAGATATCTGTTAGGCCTATTTGAGTCATAATGACTGTTAGCTCCATTATTTCTATGTTTAGTTTCTGTCTCCATGACCTGTCCATTGGTGAGAGTGTGGTGTTAACGTCTCCCACTATTATTTGTGGGGTTATATGTGTGATTTAAGCTTTAGTGATGTTTCTTTTGTAAATGTGGGTGTCCTTACATTTGAGGCATAGATGTTCGGAATTGAGACATCATCTTTGTCATTTGAGACATCATTTTCCATTTGATGGATATGAAACGCCCTTCTCCACCCCTTTTGATTAATTTTGGTTGGAAGTCTATTTTGTTAGATAATAGGATAGCTATACCAGCTTGCTTCTTAGGTCCATTTGATTGGAAAATCTATTTCCCATCCTTTACTCTGCAGTAATGTTTATCTTTGATGTTGAGGTGTGTTTCTTGTATGCAACAGAATGATGGATCCTGTTTTCATATCCATTCCATTAGCCTGTGTTTTCTTTTTATTGAAGAGGGATTTATTTTAAGGGATATTAATGACCAAAGATTGTTAATTCCTGTTATTTTGTTGTTGTTATTGATAATGTGTGTGTATCTGTGTATATTTGTGTGTTTCCCTTCTTTGGGTTTTGTTGATGTGAGATTATATGTTGCCTGTGTTTTTGTGGGTGTAGTGAACTTCTGGAAGTTAGAGTTTTCCTTTTAGTATCTTCTGTGGGGCTGGGCTTGTGTATAGCTATTGTTTACATTTTACTTTGTCATGAAATACCTTGTTTTCTCCATCTATGGTGATTGACAGTTTTGCTGGGTATAGTAGTCTGGGCTGGCATCCATGGTCTATTAGAGTCTGTAAGACATCTGTCCAGGCCCTTCTGGGTTGTAGGGTCTTCACTGAGAAGTTGGGTATGATTCTAATAGGTATGCCTGTATATATTACTTGGCCTCCTTCCCTTGCCACTTTTAATATTCTTTCTTTGATCTGTATGTTCGTTGTTTTGATTATTATGTGGTGAGTAGATTTTTTTTCCTGATCCAATCTATTTGGTGTTCTATAAGCTTCTTGTACCTTTATAGACATGTCCTTCTTTAGGTTGAGAAAATTTTCTTCTATGAGTTTGTTAAATATATTTTCTGTGTTTTTGAGATGGGTTTCTTCTTCTGTTATTCTTATATTTAGTCTTTTCATAGTGTCCCATATTTCCTGTTTTGTGTTAGAAATTTTTAGATTTAACATTTTCTTTGACCAATGAATCTGTTTCCTCTATCATGTCTTCAATGCTCAAGATTTTCTTTCCCATTTCTTAAACTCTGTTGTTGATGCTTGCAGTTTCTGTTCCTTTGCCCAGATTTTTTTTTATTTCCAGGATTTCCTCCATGTGTGTTTTCTTCATTGTTTCTATATCCATTTTCAGGTCCTGAACCATTTCCTTCATCTGCTTGTTTCCTGGATTTCTTTTAGGGATTTATTGATTTCTTCCAGATTTTTTGTTTGTCTTTTCCTCAATTTCTTTAAGGGATTTTTTCATACCTGTTTAAGAGCCCCTATCATCTTCATAAAGTCATTTTAAGGTCATTTTCTTATGATTCAGCTGTGTTGGATTGTTCAGGTCGTGCTGTAATAGGATAACTGGGCTCTGGTGATGCTATATTGCCCTTTTTGTTATTTGTTGTGTTCTTACACTGGTGTTTAGTCATCTGAATTTGAGATGAGTATAGCTCTAGGTGTTGATGCCTGTGTTTGTCTTTGTTGGATGGGTGTTTTGTTCCTTGGTTTCTCTTTCCTCTCTGGTCTTCTGGCCTGAGGATCCTAGACCCTGCCTGGCCTTTCGTAAAGCCAAACACTTCTTCCAAAGTAGTAGGCCAGGATATGGAGCCCAGGGGTGAGAGTGCAGTATGAGGTGGTTGGTTGAACCTGCTTAAAGGGGTTTAGTGGACAGTGGGCACTGTCTTCTCTGGGGTTCCTGGGGTCCCTATATCCAGCCTGGACTCTAGTAAAGTGGAAGTCTTCTGAAGAGATAAAGACATGGAAAGTGGAGTGGGAATGGGGTGGAGATGTGTGTGTGTGTAGTCTTGGGTTGTTGGGCAGGCTTAAAGGGGTTTTATGGGTGGTGGACAGTTCCTAGATCCTGCCTGGCCTCTGGTACAGCAGAAGACCTCTTCTAAAGTAATAAGCCAGGATATGGAGCCCAGGGGTGGGGATACAGTCTAGGGTCCCTTGATCCGGCCTGGCCTCAGCTAAAGTGGGAAGTTGTAGACCAGGGCGTGGAAAGTGCTTGGGGTGGGAGCAGAGAGCCTGTATGCAGTCTGGGGCTATTGGGCAGGCTTAAAGGAGTTTTGTGGGTGATAGGTGATGACCAGCCTGGCCTTCTTAAGGCTGCTGGGGCTGTGGGCCCTAGTATGGAGCCCAGGGGAGGAAGTCTGTCTTTATAATTTACATGTTACCAATGTGGTACAGAATACACTAGTGTATTTTTAAGTCCTACACATTTACTCTCTTTCTAATACACACACAAAACAAACAAACAAAAAAAGAACACAAAACTCCCCTTTATGTTACCTTTGTCAATTGTCTCATAAACTATTCAACAGTAGCCTGTTGTACACTTATTTGGGTAAAGAGGAATTGTCGGAACATGGTCAAAAGAATGACCCATGGTGAACAATGAATGCCTTAGGGAACTGTGAGAGAGGTTCCAGGGAAAAAAGACCTTTCACCTCAGGTATATTTTGTTCCCTGGGTTGTTCTTGGATATGAGTTAATGCCTTCTATGCTAAACATGTACATTCAATTTATAAAATGCATTTGTTCTTGCTGGATGTCAGAACATAGTTATAGAACCCAATCTGGTCAATGTGTCCTGAATCTGGATATGGCGTCTGCCTTGCTTTCCTGCTTCCACAGATAGAATCTATGGTATATGCCAGGCAATTGTGTTTAAATTAGTCTGTCCTGAGAAAGCTCTGGGAAAGGGCTGCTCTGTTAATATTTAGTATGTGCTTATTGGTAAGTTTTTCTGATCATGTTTTTCTTAACTCAAACCACCTTCCTTGGATCATTGCTTTCTTTGTTACATCTATGTATAAAAGTGCACTGACACTGAAGTAAGGTTGTCTACAGCATGAGACTGTAGTCCCTCCCATTGTTTCAGGTCCTCAGATCCCAGGTTCAGCAGACAAGATCTGCACAGGTTAGCCTCAGTTCTTTCAGTTTCTTCTCCACAGGAAAATTGTCAAATTTTCCCTGGGAATTTATCATTAGGCTTTCATTCTGGAAAAAAAATTTAATTGGTTTACCAGAGAGAAGCCTGTGCATTTTGAAAACTCTGTGAAAGCTTTTATGGCTCTGACCTATGATTTGCTAATACTTTCAACAGAAAATGCACTGAGAACAATTGGCCACAGGTTCAATAATTTTCAGTTCTTAGATACTTGTTATTTTGGAACCAATTTTCATTTTCTCCTACTCTAGTTATATCTGTAATTTCATCTGCAGGTTTAGCAGTCCCACACAGAGGATCATATCATGTGGTATCCTGGGTTTACCTAATCATCCACGCCTCCTAGTTTTAGTAATTTATTGACTATTTTTTGCTGCATTTATGTTTTAATAAATACTATGGAAGCCATTGATCCATTTTTTCTGAATTTTTGGTATATAGGATAATAACTATAAACAAAATGGATTGATTCCAAAACAGTATATTGACAAGACGATTCTTAACCTGAATGTTAAATACAGTGTATTAACTGTTTTAGCATTGCTGTTTACGTGATCCCTTCAGTGATCACTTCAGTGATCCCTTCAGTGTTCAAAACTGTAATCAAATCTGTTCCACTTCTTCAGCCCTCAGATGCTGTGGGATGGTCTGTATGTCAAACATGTTGCTTATTGGACAAAAAATAAAACACTGATTGGCCAATGGTCAGGCAGGAAGAAGTATAGGCGGGACAAGGAGGAGAGAATTCTGGGAAGTGGAAGGCTGAGGAGACACTGCCAGCCGCCACCATGACAAACAGCATGTGAAGATGCCGGTAAGCCACAAGCCATGTGGCAAGGTATAGATTTATAAAAATGGATTAATTTAAGATATAAGAACAGTTATCAAGAAGCCTGCCACGGCCATACAGTTTGTAAGCAATATAAGTCTCTGTGTTTACTTGGTTGGGTCTGAGTGGCTGTGGGACTGGCGGGTGAGAGAGATTTGTCCTGACTGTGGACCAGGCAGGAAAACTCTAGCTACACTCAGAGCTTATGTTTTTGTGTGGAAATCAAAGGTCAGTACCACATATCTTTCACAACTGCTTTTCCATCTTATTTTTTGAGGTAGGGGTCCTCACTGAACTGGGACCTCACAAATTGGGCTCCACTGGCTGGGCAGCAAAGCCCAGAAATACTCTTTTCTTTATCCTCCCAGCACTGGGATTATAGACAAATGCCTCTATACTCAGCTCTTGATAAGTGTCCTATGGATGTAAGCCCAGGTTCTCGTGCCTTCACACTAAGTTCATTTCCAACAGAACATCTTCTCAGTCCCAAGTTGCATCTTTTTTGAAGGCTCTTCTCTCAGTACTGTGTGTACCCTCTTCTTCCCTCAAACCTTACCTCTCACTTCTTCATTGGCCCTCATTGCTACTCTAATCTTTACCACTCTCAAATCATTACCATGTTTTATTTCTTCATGTAACATTCTCCAAATTAAACATTCCATCTATCTTTCTATCTTTCTTTCTATCTATCTATCTATCTATCTATCTATCTATCTATCTATCTATCTACCTATCTATCATCTGTCTATCTACCTACTACTCATCATTTATCTATCTGTTATCTGTCATCTATCTATCTATCTATCTATCTATCTATCTATCTATCTATC
>CABHPR010139209.1:0-12537 GCA_902168415.1 Peromyscus melanophrys | reverse complement strand
GTGTGTGTGTGTGTGTGTGTGTGTGTGTGTGTGTGTGTGTGTGTGTATTTTACAGCACTTGCTTACTATATGGATTTTCAAAAGGGTTTTATTGTTATTTATTCCTCTCCATATTCCCCCTCTACTTTTCCTATCCCGACCTCATTTAATCCTTACTGTTCTATTGTTCCCCTTTCCCTGTCCACTTTAGTCACTGCATTCTATCTCCCCTCCCTTGAGTGATCCCCTCCTCCCCTACCCCCATGGCTCCTTGCTAGTTTTCTAACATCTGCAGGTATTAGAAATGAAACACAGATTGTCTTTCTGGGAATAGATTATCTTACATAGAATAATTGTTTCAAGTTCCATCCATTTACCTGTGAATTTTATTTTTCTTAACTGCTAAATAATATTCCATTGCATAAATGTACCATATTTTCATTATTCATTTCCCAGTTGATGGACATAGAGGCTGCTTCTATTTTGCAGAGGGCTAGTATCTAGAATATATAAAGAACAGCAACAACAACAACAAACACCAAGAAAACCAATAGCCCAACTAAAAAATGCTACATGCAACTAAGCAGAGTTCTCAAGAGTAAAAAAATGAGATGGCTGAGAAACATTTTTTAAAAAGTGTTGAGGGGCTGGAGAGATGTCTCAATGCTTAAGAGCACTCTTGCTCTTGCAGAGGACCTGGGTTAGCTTCCCAGCACCCATGTGCTGGCTCACAACCCCATAACTCTAGTTCCAGGGGGTCTGATGCCCTCTTCTGATCTCTTCAGGTACTGCCATGCATGTGGTGCACAGACATGCAGGCAGGCAAAATACTCATGTACATAAAACAAAATAAATAAGTCTGAACTTAAAAAAAGTTTTCAATATCATCATCCATCAGGAAGAGCAAATTAAAACTACGCTAAGATTTAATTTTGTCCCAGTCAGAACGGCTAATATTAACAAAAAACAAATAATTAAACAGCCATAAACCCAAATGACAGTAGCTGTTGACATGGATGTGGGGGAAAGAGAACACTTATTCACTACCGGTGAGAGTGTGAACTGGTACAACCACTATTGAAATCAGTGAGGAGATTCTGCAAAAAGCCAGAAATACATATGCCACATTATCCAGCTATACCACTCTTTGGCTTGTATCAAGGACTATATATCTGACTGAAGAGAAATTTACTTATTCATGTTCATTGCTGCTCTGTTCACAATAGCCAGGAAATGTTTGTAGAGTTTTAACACTTGATATATGTCAAAAGCTTAGTTGTACTCTTGGAGAATTCAACTTTGAATTTAAGTTCCTGGCTTTTACTGGCTTCCAAAATTCAGGAGCAATGGGAAATAAGATGCATCCTTCAAGGTTTGGAGGCAGTGTAAGGAGAAGGGGTAGTGTGGTAAGTGAATCATTTGCACTTCAGTCTTCCAGTGAGGACAAAGCACTCTTTGGTATAAGGTAAGGCACAAGCAAGCTGATCACACATAAGCTACATGGAGGAGATAGGACTGGGTTTGAATTCCAATTTCTTCAGAGGTATAAATTTGAGAACACAAATTAAACTTTTCCGGTCTTTCCATTCTCATTGTAAGACGAGGATCACAATGGTGTCATGTCTAGGAATCTGTGCACATTAAATAAGACAACATGTGCATGCTGACTACTGTATTGCTGACAGTCAATAAATGTCTGTTTTGGGTGCATTTATGGGTTCTCTCTCAATTTTGAAAAAAAAAAAAAAGAACGGTTCATCTGATTCCCTCAGTGGTCAGCAAGTACGCATTGGGCATCTGCTGTATGTAGGCTCTGTGGTGGAGGCCACCTTTCTCACTTTACTACAGTTCAGAATTTTGGTTAGTGGAAGTGTTGGGCACCAATGTAATTCACACACAGCTAAGCCTGCATGTTATCCAAGCACGGTGCTCTGTGCCGGTAGGTCCTGCAATCTGACTTCTAATGGAAGGGTGGTTGTACGCTGACTTATAGCATCGGGAATCATTTAGCTCTCCACCCATCACTCCTTGTTGCCATCTTGATTTACTCTTCACACCGAGGCATTAATAATGAGACGAGAATACCAATAATGGCCATTTAGTCCGGTAAGTAATGTTAAGTTTTACTTAATCTTATTCCTTGAATTAACATGCTGCCTTGTGAGAGGTGAAACAATGCTAGAGTTGTCCATCAGAGTTTCCC
The DNA here is from genome assembly GCA_902168415.1 of Peromyscus melanophrys. Taxonomy (NCBI): domain Eukaryota; kingdom Metazoa; phylum Chordata; class Mammalia; order Rodentia; family Cricetidae; genus Peromyscus; species Peromyscus melanophrys. The sequence goes on along the minus strand of CABHPR010139209.1, from coordinate 10,355 downwards.
ATTCAAAATAATGAGAAATCACATCTTCCCGCCTTGGAAGCTAAGAGAAGGAACTGGTTTCCTTCCATGTGACTCTCAAAAGTAAGAAAAAATACCTGGAAAAATCTCTACTCATGCCACCTCTCAATATTTTACTTTGAAGGGAGATAACATCATAGGAAGAAAGATGAGGTCAATGTATTTCTGTATGCACCATGGAAATGGTGAGACAAATGTCTGCTTCCAGGAGAAACAGTCTTGGATCACTGCAGCAGTGTATTTAAGGGGTCTTGATCTCCCGGAATGCACACAGTGATGTGCAGCATGTCACACTTTTACACAAAACACTTATTCAGCATAAACTGGCTTCACAGGAGCTGCACGGCCCTTCCCCCTCACTTCCACTTTCCACCCTCCAGCCCTCCCTTGGGAAGATGCACGCCTGTTCCATTTGTGCTCAGCACCAGCGTTGCCATGGAAACTCTCCTCCTTTTCTCTCCCCTCCCCAGTTACCAAGAACAGCCCTGGACTCAGTGCCAAGACCTCCTCTGTACAGACTCAATATTCTTTCAATGTTTAGACAAATCTGCTGGAAAACCTTGTTTACATTTTTCCCACAACACCATAGCTTTGTGTTGGGGCCATCCATTTCCCATGGACCCACTCAGGCTCTGGAGGTGATTTCTCTGCCTTTTTCTCCACCATAGCTCTAAAATAAAATTGCATCATTTGGTCTGATTTTTAATAGGACATGAAAGGTAACTCAAGGTCACAGATTCCACCCTTGCAGTCAGTTTTATCCAGTCCAGTCCAGAATTCAATACTTTGTTCACGAGATTTCTCTATTTGAAAAAAAAAATTGTTCTGCCAAAAAAAAAATTGTAGTGTTAACACATGTTTAAAAACATGAAACTTTTCTTTTAATCGGCTCTGGTATCATGTCTGATACAGTATATCCATGCATCTTAAGTCACATTAGTATTCAGATGTGTAAATAGTATGTTGGAATCACATTGATTAAAGTTACAGCTATGTTTTAGGCTGCACATTTTCTGCAGAGTTTTAAAGTATTGTTTATGGTTTAATTCATGACTCTTACACTCAAAACAACAGCAAAATAATGTTAGCGAAATGACATTTTATCCTCATTTAAAAATTACCGTCTCTGCCTGTGGATTTCCTAAATGTTAAAAGTAGGTTTAGTAAAAAAAAAAAAAAAAAAAAAAAAAAAAAAAAAAAAAAAAGAGACTTATGTTGCATTTTTATTGTAAGTTGAACAGGTCAGCCTGGTTGTCCCACTGTGCTGACACATCTTTTCATTGTAAACCTATGCATTTTTAAATTGTTACTTGGAAAAAAATTACCTCTAATCAACAGAAGAGGGAGCAATATTCCCTCTTTTTTGACACAAAATACTGTGGTGGTGTTTTCTCACTTTCCCCCTAAACATAAGCCTCTTCTGTCATAATCTCTGCTGTTGCTTTTCTTTCCCTTTTTTTCTATTTTTTTTTGAGGGGTGGTGGAGGAGGGGTGCTTAGCGGAGGCAGAAGCACGACCACCCAGTTCGATCAAGGAATCAAAGGTTACATTCTTTCTGGCTTGTTACTATCTCTCAGGATATAGTTATACGTTAGAAATCCTTGTCTTCTACTGTATATTTTTTCCTTGCAACAGTTCTTACGGGAATAAAATCCACTGCACCGCTTTACAGGGAGGCCGCGACATTGTGCAAGCAGTGGAAGAGAATTCGAGCATTTTCCAGCCTGCCCTGAGAGAGAGTCCCTCCCATTGTTCTCCCTCTGAGCTGAGTAGGAACGGGGCACATCTGAATAACAGGGTCTTTTCTGCCTGGCGCAATCCTGGATTGTTACAGTCTAGAGGCCAGCCATGCTGTCACCGGCACAAATTGATTTAACCATCAATTGCTGTGGTCATTAAAGCTGCTAAAAGTCCCCGCCAAACTGATGAATTGCGACTGAATGTGAACTGAGTGTCTAAGTCTTTTTCCCACCACCTCATATCAAAGGCTATTGTATCCCTGCAAAGTAAAGGGTCGGAGGTTCAGGCTGTGGTTCAACAATGGGCTCTGTCCCAGGACAGAGCCCCATTCACTCCGGCACTCCCAATTACAGTTTGCTTTCCATACCTTATTGTATGAAATTTGCATCCAACTAATACATTGAATTATTGGCATACTTTGGGTGTCAAAGGAGTCATTGAATGATTTGTCCTTGAAATACATGGAATCCAAAGCAGCTGCTGGTTCTTGTCTTGACAATGGAGCGATTCCCTGGTTTTCCAATGCCTGCAAATGGACTAATTTTCCCTCAGCTCAGAGTTACCACTTGTGGAAGTGATACACATTTTTTTTTTCCCACATTCACAACTGTGAAGCCATTTCTGGAGTTCTTGAGAGGAGATGCTGAGGAGGAATGGTATTGTCCCTGTCTAACAATGATACAATTACATTTTTAAAAGATTCAGTATAACCTCCTTGGGGCCAATAATTTGATTATTATTGTTAGTTTCTTTTGTTTAAAAAAAAGTGAGAGTAAAAAGATGCAATGTAAAATTAAAATCATCCTAAGACATATATTTAACAAACGCCCAGAAAAACTTTTGTTAATTCTTTTAGAAAAAGTATAGATGAGAGTTTTTCAGATAATATGGTTAAGCTCCTCAAAGTGTTATGACCCGACCACACAATGCACATGCGCACACATGCATGTTGTTGTAATACTTACCTAATTTAGCTGATAGCTGAGTTTGTGGACAGGAAAGATTGCTAAAATTCAGTCCTTCCGGTTCTGATACTGCAGTGGCGGCAGGGAATTTCAGAACATTGGGCTTTGTAGCAACAGTGATTTGCTCTCCTCGGTGATAGATTTATTTTTTCCTAGCAGATACTCATTTTGGAAGAGCATTTTCTTTTATCTCTGGTCTTGACTTTAATGTGTCACATCATTTGATTCACACATGTGCTTGCATATGCAATTTGGGAAAGCACACCAAAGAGTTACTTTCCCCATCAATGTTTAGGTTATTATTTAGGGACTGGGTGAGGAGATCTTATTTTTAATTCTATGGTTTTTCTCTTTTTTGGTTTTCTTCCCACGCTTCACGGCCATGTGACTTTAGTGTTTCCGTGATGCGCTGAGAGGCAGCTCTGTAAGAGAAACATGCTTTGGGACAGAAGAGGAGGAGACATCGCTTCTCCCCCATGTGCTGCTGCTTATCTTCCCTCCCTGGTCCATCCTGCCAGGAAGTGTTATCCACTGAGCTAAGAACAGATGTGGGAAACAAAATGAAGCTGATTTGGGGCTGTAGCTTGGGTGACAAGGGACAGGAGAGAAGAAAGAAAGCAAAGCCAGTTGCCACCACAGTGCCACCAAGAACAGAGGACAAAGAGGGAACTTTTACTTCAAGAGTCACTGCACAGGTCAGGGGTTCAGGCCACACACCTACTAATAATGCATTGGCAGACAGATCCGGGTTCGTGTTTCCTTAGGCTCTGCTTACCATGGACTGTCAGTCTCCAGTAACTGTGTGTGGAAATCCATCAGCAAGAACTGTTACATTGGCCCAAAATTCCAAATGACCCTTGAAGGAGGTCATTTGATTCTTGTCTTTAAGGATCTATTGTTTCTCCGCCACCCATAACAGGGGCCTGGGGAGCATAAGCACTCTTAATATAAAAGAGAACCCTGCCGCCCCCCCCCCAACCTGATCCTTAATTGCTAAGGAATTGGAACCAGGTGGGACAACCATTTCACCACCCAACATACTACAGTGCATTGGAGATGGAGTTTGGTGCCAAAACCAATTCTTTAAATATTTTTCAAGAAAAAGCAACATCAGAAACATCATACTAATTTGTAAGATGAATTGTACAGTAATACAACCACCTAAATTCACCTCAATTTGCCTCTGGTTATTTATTCTGAACCAATAGTTTAGGATTATTTTTTGGCATAGTGTGGTAGCAAAATTTCAGCATTTATCATGATTATTAATTTTTGTCTTGATTTACTTAAATGTCCTTGAATTGAAATGAAAAGCCTTCTTCAGTTGTTTAATAAATGATATTAAGTATATATATATATATGTGTATATATATATATATAAGCTTATCCTGGAACATATTCTACTGAAAATTTACTATAAATGAATGGAACAGTAGGGTATATTAATTTTTTAAACCCCATAGTCAGCTTAAAATTTAGCTTATTAATTACTAGTATGAAATCATTACAACAATTATTGCAATAATTATCATTTTATTGAGTATGTATTTTAGATAGTTTGATGAGAGTTTTAGCATTATTTCCTTCAATAAAACTCAAGAGAACAGTAAATCTGCCTGCTTTGTTTTCTAAAAATTAAAATACATATAATTTGTGCTTTGGGAAATATGCATGAAGTGAATGAATATAGTCTCACAATACTATTTATTGCAAGACGTACAAGACAGATATCTATGTACATTTTACAGTTTAGGGAAACAGAATTTGAGCCTATTAATGGGCACTGGAAAGATGGACCAGGGATCAGAATCACTAACTATTCAGCCATGGGACAAGAGTTCAGATTTTATCAGTATCTGGGTAGCAAGGCAGGAGTCTAGTGTGTGCCTATAATCCCAACATCTGGAAAGGCAGAGACAGCACATCACTGGGGCTGGCTGGCTTCTAACCTAGCTGAGAAAATGCTAGGTTCAGGGAGAGTCCCTGTCTCAAAGAAATAGGTAGAGAGTGATAAATGAGGACACTCAACATGTTGGCCTCTGTTCCTGCATGAGTGCATGTACTGGCACACATACATGTATACATGTGCATACACCACAGGCTCATGAAATATTCTCACATGCAAATAGATAAAAATAAATCCTAATTTTTAACAATGTTCTAATAGCAAATGATCAGAAAATGTTGATTAGAACTTTGGTGATGTATGTGGAAGGTCCATTCATTATGTTACGTGTTTTGTACATAATGAAGGTTGAAGGTATGATAAAGGTAATCTTTAATTTTTCTGAAAAAATGTTGAACTGTTCAGTTTATATCTTTTGTTTAAATTTTCATTCTCAAATTATAGACTATTGGGTTTCTATGTTCAGGTATATTTTCTCACAGAATTAGAATTCATTATATTATATATTGTGTTACTTTATTTAAACACTATAGTGTATATTAATGCATTTTAATGCTCTTTAAAGTTCTGTTTAACTGTTTGAGAATTTCTATTTTAAAAGTTAATTAACTTGATTTTATTTTCATTTCATTCAAAATATTATTCATTCACTTAGTCATTATTTACGAGTGTTAGGCACCAAATGTAGGTCCTTATACATACTAGGTAAATGCTCTATCACTAAGACACATCCTTAGCCCTCCAAAACATCCTTTACTTTTCTCTTAAGAATCTTTCTATTTGTCATTTAAAAGTGGCTTGCTTAATCTTCTAGCATTGTGGTATTTTTGTAGCTATTATTTTCCCAGTAATTTCTATTCTAACCATGTTGTCTAGGAACAGAGTATCCCTTTCAGTGTTTCCAGTTTGTTCAGGTACATTCTCCGACTTGCAGTGTGGTCTCTTAGTGACTGTCTCAGGTGAGCTTGAGAAGAAAGACTGTGCTCATTGGGTAAAGTAGTTGAAAGATGTCAGTTATATTTGGTTCACAGGCAATGTTGTTGAGTTCCACTACATCCTTTCTGATTTTTCTCCTTGCTGGATCAGCCCATTTGGGATAGAAGGCAGTGGGAATCTACAGCTGTTAATAATCTCCTCAAAATTCTATCAGTATTTGCTCATGGACTTTAATGTTCTGCTGTTGGGTGCAGGCACATTAAGCATTGTGATGTCTTCTTGGCAAACTGGCTCTCTATGATGATACAACGCCCTTGTTTATCCTTGATATGTTTCCGTGGTAGAGGGTTTCTCTGTCTGAAATAAGTACAGCCATCCCTGCTCTTTCCTTTAGTATTGGCCTGGTATGTCTTTCTCTATCCCTTTAATTCTGAGTAATTCAGAAAAGCGGCCGACAGAAAGCAGCAAGTCTATGGCTCTGCCAGAGATTGTGGTAGGAGTTGGGAATTATGGGAAGGAAAAGTATAATTATATAATTATTATAATTCTGTGTATCTCTTTAGCATGGCTTAAGGTGAGCCTGCCTTCCTAGGGTGGTCTCTCTGCCAGGTGATTGACCTGGTTCAGGTGGAATGTCTGGGTCTCCACCCATCTCTTGACCAGAAAGTCTTCCCTTAATGGGACTTTATGGCTAATCTAAGAGTCTCCTCCCCACTTTGAAGAGGTAACCATAAAGTTATTTAGGATTCATATCGAAGATCAAAGCCTCCCAAACACTCCTGGCCTCTCTGACCTCTGCCTTTTAGCCAAGAAAGAAGCCTGTTACTTTTCTTTGGGATCTTTTTACTCTAAGCTGCCTGGGCAGTTTTTACCTCCTCTTCTCAACACGGCCCCTTCTGAAGAGGTAACCCTAACTGCCATTAGGGAATTGGTGAAAGATCTGACTTCTTCAAGCTGAATGGGAGGTCAAGTGTGGAAGTCAAGGTACCTCTCCAGTGGCCCTAATCCAAAGGACCCCCAAAGTGGTTTTATTTGTGTAGCCCCGAGGAGGAGGGAGGAAAGGGAGACATTGAGTGGCTCCTGGGAAGGCAGGTGAGAGAGAAGTAATAGCAGGGTTATTAGTACTCTAAGCCTAGGTGGGGAACCAAGAGAAAGTGTATATTAAAATATTTAAATCCAAGTCTAATTAGCATCTCTTGATGGGATCACAGAAGCATCTCCCTGGGCTCCTCAGTTTTCCTTTGGCCTCCAAGGCTGGACTAGAGAGTGATAAACCCAGCATCTGATTTCAGGCACTTTGATCTCTGTGGGAGTGCTAGAATCACCATGTGAGGTCTTTCCCAGGTGGCTTCTAGAGAGGGAGAGAGAGGAGAAATTTTAATGGTCCTTCAGTTTTTATGTTTAAAAGATGGTGGAATTTCTCTCACTATAAGCAGGCACTACAATGTTGGACTGAGGCAACAGCTGAAGTCTTACATTTGGGCAACATTTTTCTTATCAAGAAGAGAATCATTAGTGAAAAATACATGTATGAATAACATAAATATAAAGATTTAGGTCTAATGTCTAAGAAGTGTGATTTCCTTGGATTGTTAAAAAAACATGCCAATCTTATTAACCTTTGGTTAGACTTTCCCACTGGGTGCTTAAGACCACTGAAATGACCAAAGTTAATCTTTTTTTTCCCCTTCCTTTTTTTTTCTTTTTTTCTTTTTTTTTAACCATTAAGGCCAGTTCAGGATCTAGTCCTCAGGAAAGTTACTTGAGCTTTGGAGAACACTCTGGTCCCTTTAGTCTTCCTTTTCTTTTCTTTGTATCAGTTATTCTTTCTTTTGAGAATAAGACATAGGCTTGTTTGACAAAGGTTTTTCTTAGAAGCATTAAGGGAAAAAAAATTCCTTCATGTTGACCCTCCTCCTCTTTATAGATTAGTCACTGATCTACTCTCTATGACCTCCGTGAACAAGAAGACCAGAGTATTCTTCACAGTGAAAGTGCATTTTGAGAGATGTCCCACAGTTCCCTGGGTGACAATGTTGGTTTTTTTGTTTTTTTTTGTTTTTTTTTTGAAACAGGAATTTTCTGTGTAGCCCTGGTTGTCTTGAAACTCACTATGAAGGCCACACTGGCCTTGAACTCACAGAGATCTGTGTGCCTCTGCCTCCTGAGTGCTAGGATTAAAGGCGTGCGCCACCACTGCTTGGCTGGTGACCATGATTTTTAAGTAGTCACTTTTACATTGATATTCAGAACAACATAGATTGATATTCACTGTATTGGTTGCTTCTGACTCTGTCACCCTTGTCCTTTTGTCCCTTAACTGAGCACACTATATAATTCTATTTTTTTTCTTTAATTTTGTTTTGGTGGTTATTCAAGAGTTTGTAGTATATGTTTCTGGTGAATCCAAGTTGCTTGCCTATCACAGGAAAAAATTTCACGAATAGTGCAGGTACTTTATAATAATAATAATAATAATAATAATAATAATAATAATAATAATAATAAAAAACAACCCACTCTAATTCTTCCCTGCTGTCCTTTGCATCAACCTGCTGTCTGTTTCACTTAAATACATATATGCACCTACAATTAAATATATTTGTGCTTGTCAGTTTTTGTCAACTTGACACAAACTATAGTCGCCCGAGAAGAGGGATCCCCAACTGAGGAACTGCCTCCATCAGATTTGCCTGTGGGCATGTCTAGGGGGCATTTTACTGATGAATGATTATCTGGGAGTGCTCAGATCAGCATGAGTGGTGCCATCCCTGAGCAGGTGGTCCTGCGTGTATATAAGATCGCAAGCTGAGAATGTCGTAGAGTGCTAGCCAGAAAGCAGAGTTCCTCCATAGTCTCCACTTCAGTGCCTGCCTATAGAATCTGACTTGAATTCATGCCTTGGCGTACCATGATAACGGATATTTGTAATCTGTAAGGTAAATCAACCCTCTCCTCGCCAAGCTGCTTTTGGCCAGTGTCTTATCAAAACAATAGAGAAGTAAACTAGGACTGAAATTGGTACCAGAAATGTGGAAATATTTCTGTGATGGAACTGTCCATGTTGTTTGGGGGTGTACTTTAGAAGATTTTAAAGCATTTGGATGGAAAAATCATCCAGAGCTTAATGAGTGGCAGTTAGTTCTAAGAGCCTGGAAGATAAGAATGCTCGTAGAATTGCACATAGTGGATACCCAGCTTATGAAATTTCAGAAGTTTGAGAGTCCTTCAAAGACTCCATCAAGGCTGTTGAATTAAAATTCTGCAGAAGTGAACATTTCTGTGCTTTACTGCAACCGTTGATGCTGGTTAGTTGGGGCTGAAACGTCAGTTGTGATGAATGAGACCAGCCTTACTGAGGTGAAATATTCTGAGATGTATTTCCTCAGCATCAACACATAGAAGCTGTGCTCCAGAGGTGAGCGATGCTGCATCTCAAGCTGTTAACCGACCTCGGTAATGTGTAAGAGTTTCCCACGTGGCACTGGCTTTGGTGACACAAAAACTGCAGGATTGATGGAGTCTTTGAGAGAAGCTGAGACTTGTCACCATGAGGAGGCCACCGGTGAAGGTGCCCCCTGAGTTGGTGTAGACCCCAACCAAGATTGAAGGGATCATGTAGAGAACCTGAGGTCTGCAGTCCCTGCAGAGAATCAGGGATGCCATTGATAGAGGTGAACCTGGACTGCCAGAGAAGAAGGGAGACATTTTTATTACTGATTAAATCCCTTATTCGTTATTTTCTGTTCATGTGTTGTGTTTCTTTCTGACTCACTATTATGAGAGTGAAAGTTTTAGGGACTTATCCAACTCTCCTCACCTATCCAGTTCATTGGCATGTAGTTAGCTGTTCATAAGATTCACATGGCATCATTTCTATTCTCATTTTGGTAATTTAAATCAGCTTTCTTTTTTTCTTTATTAGGCTTACTGGTATTCTGTCAATTTTGTTTATTTCTTTGACAAAATGGCTATGATTTTTTGGGAGTAGGGTGAGGTGATTTTTCATGAATGTACACTTCAGAACATATTAAAGCCTCAGGAATTGTCTGTCTTAAGTGGTGAGTTTAGACGGTATATGGTGTGTGTGTGTGTGTGTGTGTGTGTGTGTGTGTGTGTGTGTGTGTGTTTACGCATTTGGGGTGGGAGCCTAGGTATGTACATGTAACAGCCTGCATATGGAGGTCAGAGGACAACATCCAGTGTGGGTTCTCGTCATCCACTCGGCCTGAGACAGGGTCTCTTCAGGTTTTGTCTCAGTGTTCCATGCTGGCCCCAAAGCATCCTGGGATCCCTGCTCCCTGCCTTTCACCAGAACTACAGCATGCACTACACTCCTGGTTGTATATACGTTCTGAGGATTTGAACTCAACCTCATATTTGCTCAATATTTGATTTACCCATGGAGCCATCTCCCCAGACTTTATATGAATTATATCTTAATAAGGCAAATTAAGTTTCAAAAATCTTCAGAGTTTGATTTTGAAAACAACAAAGAATCTGCCCAGCTTAATTTCAGTAACAGAGAACCAGAACCATGGGCATTGGTTACTTAACTTTGCCTTAGTGCTCTGTGTTAGAGATCGTTTTGGATAGTTCGTCCACATGAGTCATTAATTAAAAAGAATGTTGAGAGTTTCCCCTCACTCCTTATGTGTGTGTAGGTATGTGTGCCCCAATAGAAGCCCAATGGAAGTGGAGGATAAAATGAGAGTTCACTGCTCTGTGTTAGTCATAACTAATTGTTCCTTAAATGAACTGCACTGCTTTGCTGTGTAAGCATATTAAAG
>CABHPR010139208.1:0-42470 GCA_902168415.1 Peromyscus melanophrys | reverse complement strand
GCGGTTCCCTATCCAGAGGTTATTAAGAAAAGGCAGACTCTAACACACCAAAAACAGAGCCTGCAAGTTCATCCCCACCTAGCCCCTGTGACATGGTGGTCCACATAAGCATCTTTGGCTAGGTTGGGAAGACTGCATTGAAAGAGTTATTTATAATCATATGTTCAAATCTCAAAGACCAAAAGCAGAGGTAAGAAGGACCAATCCACAGTAGCGGATAAAATCTATTTGCTTTGTGGGAAGCATTTACAGCAGGGACGCTGAGATGAGGCTGGGGCAATGATCTCTAGGATTAGAGATTAGATCTATGGTTACACTTTCATTCTCATCCTACCTATTTGCAAATGGGACCAACCACACATTTAGGACTGCAGAACAACTGAGAAGGAGCGCACTGGGGGTATATACAAGAAGACAGGAATCACACTGCTGAAGGCCAGGTAGGTTATCCTGGGCAGTTAATTGGAAAGATAGAATGTGATTCTGTTTGTCTCCATGTAATGCAGTAGTTCTCAGTGTTCCTAATGCTGTGATCCTTTAATACAGTTCCTCATGTTGTGCTGACCCCAACCATAAAATTATTTTTGTTGCTACTTCATAACTATAATTTTGCTACTGTTGTGGATCATAATGTAAATAGCTGTGTTTTCCAAGGGTCTTAGGTGAACTCAGTGAAAGGCTCATTCGACGCCCCCAGGGGTCTTGACCCACAGTTTGAGAATGACTGGTTAGGAGATATCATTTATAGAGGTTTCATGAAGTCCATTCTCAACTGATAAATTCCTTTTCCCCATGTTAGTGTATGTAATAGAGTGAAGACAGAATGGTCCGTGGTAAATTTGGGCATCACAAAGCATTTACATGGATAATGGGATGATTACAACATAATTACAATATACTAGTTGAAAAAAATGGGGGGAAAGCAGTGTTGTATCCAATTAAAGAACAAAGAAAAGAAGGAAGAGGAACTGTGAAAAGATGAAACACAACACAGCAATCATGAAGAAGCAGCCAGTCCTGGCATTCAGTGGAAAGTCCTCCCACTGTGATTTAGGATAGTTTTCCTTATTTTGGTTTGTTTTACTTTTCCAGTGAATATCCGGCTCAGCCGTTGGAACACTGCACTGGAGATAACACAGAGCTGGAACACCTTACTCAGTTTGTTAAAATAAAAAAACAAGACGACAATGTAAGCATGCTTACATACAGAAGCCATCAGAGCTGTTCAGGTTTGTTTCCCCTCCTAAGAATATTCAAGATAATCTTGAAAACTACTTCTCAAGTAAGAACATGTAGAAAATAAGGAAACATTAAGGGAACCATGGAACCCTGGGAAGTCTTGTAATGAGGTGACAGCCGTTTTAAAAGAGCTCATTGGCATTTCACAACCTTTGCAGTTGGCAAAGTGCTGCTCTGAAGGTTCTATTATTAGCCGCTCTACAAGTTGCAATTAATGAAATGGAGAAGAATGAAAACTCAATCCATCAGAAAATTGCCAGCTAGCAGGACGGGGATTAAGAACATAATTGTAATTTGAGAGAAAGCATTAATGATTAAAAACGCAAGATGCTCCATCCTTTAAAAACCCATGTAGTAAGGAGTTTATAATGAAAGTTATAGCTTTTATTAACTATGGAAAGAAAAAACTTCACCCCTGAGGATGCAAACTTTTAAAATAGGATGGCCTACCCATTTCTTCTGCCACCCTGTTTTCATATCCTTTTTTGGGGGGAGGGGGTTCCGGCCACCACTATTTCCACTATCAGCCATTCACTGAATATTCCAGACCTCCCAAATGAAAGTGTAAATAATTTTCTCTGTGCTAAAAATACATTTTAAATACGGAATCTAAGTATGAATTGAATGCTAGGTATGAAACCATGAAAATCAACTTGTCCAGTCGCTACTTCAGTCCATATCTTCATCTTAGTATTTATTTCTCACCTCTGAGACAATCTAGAGTATTCTCAATATGATCTTCACAGATGTCCATTAGTGTTTGTCACTTTCTCTACCATGTTTCAATGGCTTGTGGCAAAGGCTTCTGGAGAAATAATAGAATTAGTGAGCACAAAGCCACGTCAATTCCATGAGCAATTCCAACAAAGTGTGGGATCCCCACTTTTTCAAGTCAGACTCAGACTGGCTCAGCTCATTTTCTAGTTCCTAACAGACAGGGAATACTCCTTGGTGCTTTATGCTTAAAGCATCTTAAGACATTCCAGTAGTGCTAACAAATTGAATCTAACATTTCAAGACCTTCACCATGATCAGTAGGAAGTCACCCCAGGGATATGAGGATGGTTAAACATTTGCAAATCAATAAATATGATGCCCTTTAAAATAACAAAGTCCAAACATTTATGACTCTCTCAATAGATACAGAAAAGGCTTTGATAACAATCCAACATCATTCCTGTCAAAAATTCTGAATAGATCAATGATCAAAGTTATACTTGTCAACACAAAACAAGCCACATTGAATAAGCCAAGTGCTAATGCTATAGTGGGTGGGAATACCTGAAAGTTTTTCTATGGTCAAGAACAAGGACGCCCACTTTTACCACTTAAAAAAATAAAAGGTTAAAAGGATGTGAAAGCATACATTTCCTTTGTTCCTCCACATGACTAATTCTTCATTATTCTCAGGCAGCTCCTTCTCTAGTCAGAGATGGAGCTTAGTGTCTATCTCCTCCTCTTCCTAGACAATCCATAAAATACCATGTCTTCAGAAGTGCATTTCTAAACTCAGAGATACACTGACTCACACAGGGATAATGGGATGAAGACCGATATCGAGTTTCAGTAAGTCTGAAATAGAGTGTGCTTATAGTTCGTGAAAGGGGCATTTCATAAAACATAAAACATTTATTTCCAGAACTGTTAATGATAATCTTTTAATTAATTACAAACCTTGTGCTAACACAGTGTGGTTGGCCATATACTCAGTGTATTCTCACCTGAGAAACAGCAGGCTGGCTGTAAGAAACTGAATGGTATTTGTCTATATTTCCAATAGACTCATGTTCAATTTCCATTCACACAAAAAAAGATAACTATTAATCATATCCTTTTAAGTTAATAAAAATTATAGCAAAAAAAGGAAGCCAACTTCAGTGTCTCTGTTGGAGAAATGTATAGCAGGAGCAAGAGACATCATTGAGTTGTTCCTCTGCAATCGGTGACTGTGCTCTAGTCTCATGGTGATGGATGTTGCATATTTTTCAAAAGGACTAAGAGATTTCTGGAGGTTTGGTTCTCCAGGAAGCAATCTGGTGCTAACTAATGACCTGAAGACCTTCCTACTTTTAGAAGATTTGACTCGGTGTACATATGTTGGATGTGAAATGTTCCATTGTAAGTGTGACAAAAACTGACAAGTTGCATGCTCAGCGAGAGGAGTGTGTTTTCTCTGGGAGAAGGTCTTATTGCTGGAAACAATTGTCTTCTCTGGTGAAGCTGGCTTAGAACTACAGTAGGTTAGGCTTACTTCAAAAACCCCTTTCTTTTTTCATAGGAATTTCATGAAGCCTGCCTACCAAGGGTACCAACACTACAAGAATTTTCAGGAAGAAATAGTTTCTCAATCCAAATTTTCCCCAGTAGAGCACATAATTTGTGGGATATATGAATTCTGTACTTAACATACTTTGGACTTCCCAGACAGCCAGGTCATTAGTCGATCAGATGAAACACACAAAACTTGATCTAGCAGTTATGGACCAGTTCTATATGATAAAGGTTGTCACTACCAATGATGTCACCCACGAGAGTAAAATTTGGGACCTGAAACCAGGTTCTGCTGTTGATGCCACACTACCTATCTTCATAGTCATTTCATGAATGGAATGACATGCGATGGAACTTACTGGACTATTTGTATCATTCCAGAACAAGAACATCTGCTGTGGGATGTTCTGTATGTCAGATGTGTTGCTCTGGTTGGTTAGTAAATAAAACACTGGCCAGTAGCCAGGCAGGAAGTATAGGCGGGACAAGCAGAGAGGAAAATTCTGGGAAGTGGAAGGCTGAGTCGGGGAGACACTGTCAGACACGAGCCACGTGGCAACTTATAGATTAATAGAAATGGGTTAATTTAAGATATAAGAACTAGATAACAAGAAGCCTGAGCCATTAGGCCAAGCATTTTAAATAATATAAGCATCTCTGTGTTTATTTTATAAGTGGGCTGGACTACCGGGGCTTGGCGGACGGGGAGAGAAACTCCAGCTACAAACATCTAAATGTTACTTTGAAACAAGCGTAAGTCAGACCTCCTATTGAACAGTAACAGAGTTTTCAATGCTGCACAGTGCTTTCTTTACCCTAAAAGACTTAAGGTTTTAAATATCTCAGTTGGCCAGAGTGCTATGTCCAGTTATGACAATTTTTGTTTTTATAGGAACCAGAAAGAGCAGAGCTGATTAGAAAAAGACCCACAAAACTAGAAAGTGTTGGCTGCTTTGAAGACAGTGATACTATGCTTTGTGTTACCATCACATAGTTGCAGAAATCCCTGAGTGTAGAGACAGGGCAACCATTCTGAAGTTTAAGCATCAAGGATATAATAGCATCATTATATCATTATCATATCAAATTATATGAATATATAATTATATCAAAGATGTAATTTAATAAAATAGTGTTAATCCTATTTTTAATAAATAATATAAAATCATAACAAAAAAGGGGAACATGAATACAGTTGGATTAATCCATAGCGGCAGCAGAAAGAGATGAAATTTAGTTTTAATTTATGTTGAGATGTAATTTATATTGAGACAGCCTCATATTTCCCAGGCCAGCCTCACACTTGTTATGTAGCTCAGGTTGACCTTGCAAGGATTACATTATCTTGCACGAATGCTCTCTTCTATGCTCAGGTATTCTATGCCCAGTTTGCTGTGAAACTGAAGTGCATGTAAGAAAGTCCTTCTACTATATGAAGCTTTACACTTGTGGAGAAAAAAAAATTCAATTTAGTTAATGCAGTCTGATATTTCTGCAGGTGCCCTCCCAAGGTCCCCAGAGATGAGGCTCTTGTCGTCATTAGATGTTGGCCTGAGCCAACCATTTGGGACTATTCTATTAAATTGCTGCCAGGAATTTACATGCAGTGACTTCTACTTTCTACAACATACTCTCTACTAATGTTATTGAAAACTGATTCCTACTTTATGTGAATGTTTTTGCAACAGCAATTAAAGTTTCTCTTCCTCAAGTGGGGTCCTTTAAGAAAATGATCTCAGTTATCATCTGTGTAGGACTATCTTATTCATCATCTCTGCACTTGTTATCCTTTAAATTTATTCCCTCACCATGCTGTCTCCTCCCCAAAATCCTTTCCAGTTGAAACAATGTGGATTTATATACTAACCTCACACTCCAAATTGGGAAAGGGAAGAAAGAACCCTAGGCTTATTTTTCTCTTAAAGACATGAGGATGTGGCCTCTTTTTATTGGTAGAGGCTCTCTTGGAAGATAAGTGAGGAAAATGAGTGAATAAAAAAAAAAACCTAAATATCTCTGGTAATGGTTAGCAGGGAAAACCCATAAAGAATTACAGATGGAGAGGAAGCTGATGTCTATGGGAAGCAGATGTCTATGGGAAGCAGAGGCTATGCAATGCTCTTGAGTAGTTATCCTCTAATGGAGCGCCATACCTTTACTGATTTGTTAAGCAGCACTCTGAAAAGATCCTTAACGCTGAGTTTAAGTTGGAGGAATTATCATAAATGACCTAGACTCAGTAAATCCAGTCACCTTGTACATTCTCCTCAGCATTTCCCTTTCAGCTGTCATTTCCAATTGCTATTGATTTCCACTAATGGAATCCCATAAACTTCAGGTCAAAACAGAATCAAATGCTTTCCATTTTGTGTCTTAAAGTCTTAAAAACTGTGATGCATATGAGCTGTTCTGAGTTTATATCTTGTTGTATGGTCTTGAGACATGGTACATGTACCCAGAATGGCTTTGAACTCACTATGTAGCTGAGGATGTCCTTGAACTTCTGATCCTCCCACCCCTACCTCCCATATGCCTCCAATATGCTAAGATTGCTGGCTTACAGGTAAGGACCACCATATCCAATTTTATGTGGTGCTGGGGATGACACTTTGGGCTTCCTGTATGCTATTCAAGTATTCTACCAACTGAGTTACATCCCAGGCCCTGATCCTGCTTTCATTGTGACATCACATCATCAAATTAAATTAATTCCATGTTATTCAGACACCCATGTAGCAGAATGTATGAATGGCTAAGACTTAATAAGAAAATATTCACTGGGAAGAGACTAGAAATAAAGGCCCTTAAGAGTCATCTTACAGACACATTTGCAGGTACTGTGAGGTTTAAGGAACTTAGAAAAGAGCAAAGTGGACTAAATATATTATTTGCCATCACAATATTCTCTTGACACTTTCTGGATTGATATGCTGATGTTTCTTTTTCCATCTGTATTTATACATGAAATACCTTTTTCTGTTTCTAAATGAAGAATCTACTTGTTTTGAGATTGGATGTTTGGACACCATTTTGACTTTTAAGCATGCTGCTGATGGAATATTTCACTGAGGAAGTGTCAATCAGCTTTACGACTCCATCGTAAGCTTAGCACCTAATATTTGAACCAGTGCTTAAGGTACAATTTATTCTTGAACAGTATCCCCAGTAATTTTTATGACATTTCTTAATTTGTTTTTCCCCACTTCTAATAGAATCAAGAATTCTAATGTTGAAAATGCATACATATTTTTATGGAAGAAAGCCTAGATAAAAGAAAACTGTACATTGAATAGTAAAATATCCTAGGATGACAGATTAGAGAAAATTGGGGTGCCAAAATTTCTCTCTTCAGAAAGAAAATGTACTTGGTGCCATAATTTCTCATACTGTCCTTACAGGGCAGTATGAGTTCACATTGTACACTATGAGCTCCATACAGGGCACTGTGAGCTTCATCCAGAGCACTGTTGTTCTATCCAGGGCACTGTGTGCTCTTTACCAGGCACTGTGAGCTTCATACAGGGCACTGTGAACCCTATACAGAGCACTACTGCTTTATACAGGGCATTATGTGCTCTATACAGGGCATTGTGAGCTCCATGCAGGGCACTGTGAGCTCCATGCGTGGTACTGTGAGCTCTATACAGGGCATTGTGAGCTCCATGCAGGGCATTGTGAGCTCCATGCAGGGCACTGTGAACTCCATGCAGGACACTGTGAGCTCCATGCGTGGTACTGTGAGCTCTATACAGGGCACTGTGAGCTCCATGCAGGGCACTGTATGCTCTATACAGGACATTGTGAGCTCCATGCAGGGCACTGTGAGCTCCATGCAGGGCACTGTGAACTTAATACAAATACTCTGAATCTCTATAGGATACTGTGAGCTGTATGTGTGGGGATGTGGTCAGGCTGGTACTTTTTTTAAGAAATGAAGGGACACCAGAGTCTTTGCTGTCATGTTAGAGGACATGCATTCTCCATGCCAAGAAATGAATTCTCTCCAGGAACCAATTGGCCATTGGCTTGATTGCCTACAAGTATAAGAGGAGGAGTATTTGAATTCCCTCAGTCTGTGGTATATGGTTAAGGGCACTTGAGCTTGATCATTACTGAATGTTAGTGTTCCTGTGGTTTGTGCCTAGAACAGCCTCTCAAAGACCCATCCATCAAAGGCTTCATCCCCAGCATGCTGTAAGTGGGAGGCGGTGGAGCCTCTAAGAGTTGAGGCCTAGGGTAAGGTCTTCCAGTCATAGGAGATATTTCTCCTCCAGCTCTTTTCTCTCTTTCCCGCTCTGGCCACCATGAGGTGAGATGCTACACTCCACCATGAGATCCTGCCAGGATGTTCAGCCTCATCATAGATCCAAATATGCCAGAGCCACCCAACCAGGGACTGAAACCTCAGAGCCCAAGAGGAGGTTTCCTCCTCACATTTATCTCAGACATTTGGTGCAGTACTGGAAAGCTAACACCAGTGCCAATTTGTTATTCAAGAGAAGGTAAAATTAAAGTATTTTTAGAGAAACAAAAACTCAGAGAATGCGTTGCCAGCAGGTTGATGCTAAAGGAGATACTCAAGGGTATCTTTGGAAGAAGAGAATAAACAGATGAAGTTAAAAGACAAAGATGAAAAGGAAGAAGAGGCGAAAGAAGAGGAAGGTGAGGAAGAGGGGGAGGTGGAAAGGGGAAGAGAGAAAAGGGAGGGGAAGAGAAAGAGAGGAGGTAAATTAGTGAGTAAATGTTTTTGATTATTGACTTTATAAAATATTTTAAATTAACAACAAAAGTAACCTGGGGGAACAAAAGTAAACAGCATTAAGACATTCTATGATTACTATGCTTCCTGAAATACCTTAAAAGTAACCATTAATATTTGGTAAGTCGAGGCTACTTTTTTTTTTTTTTTTTTTTTGGTTTTTTGAGACAGGGTTTCTCTGTGTAGCTTTGCACCTTTCCTGGATCTCGCTCTGTAGACCAGGCTGGCCTCAAACTCATAAAGATCCACCTGCCTCTGCCTCCTGAGTGCTGGGATTTAAGGCATGCACCACCGCCGCCCGGTAAGGCTACTTTTATAATCCCCAGATTGACACTAACAGTATATAACTTCCAAGGTAATGGATAAGAAAAGTGAAAAACACTAAAAATAGCAATCCAAAAAAGGGAGAAGAAATAGAAGACAGAATAAATAGGAAGAACATGATCAGATGGTAGATTTTAATCCAGGTGCATCTGAATTATAATAAACATAAGCATTAAATGCTTCAATTTAATGGCTAACTATGCAAATGGATTTAAATAGCAAGACTCAACAGCATGATAAAGAGAAGAAACATATTCAAATAAAAGAGTATATAAAATGAAAGGGTGTGTAAGACTGAAAACAATATACAAAGAAAAGTAAGCTATATTAATATCAAAGTAAGTTCATATTAAAGATGACATTTAGTAGCTGGAGAGATGGCTCAATGGTTAAGAATACTTGTAGCCCTTGCAGAGGATCTGAGTTCAGTTCCCAGCACACATCAGGCAGCTTACAACTGCCTGTAATTCTAGCTCCAGGTTTCCTCAGTACCTGTATACCCATGGTGTGCACACACACACATGTGCATACACATATACATAAAAATAAATATTTTATTTTAAAAAGTAGCATTTAATAAATAATACTATTAATAATAGTAATGAAAGTTTCAAAGGTACCATTGACAAGGACAACCCTAATTTTTTACAGACCTAATAACATAATTTGAAATACATGAGGTATGACTGACAAAAAAAAAGGTAAGAAAGCTGACCCCCAAATAAAAATAGCGAGACTAGTATATACCACACACACATACACACACACACACACACACACACACACACACACACACACACACATATATATATATATATGCATATACAAAAAGGCATGCAGAGCCAGGAAATACTCCTGGGCAATCTAAAGGATTTCACTGACAATTCACTCAACCATATGAAGGACTGCAGTGGTGTGTTGACAGCTGACTCTGAGGAACAGAAAGATATGCATTTGCCCATTTCCATGACGGAAATATTCTCTCCATGACCCACTTTAAGCAAAGAAGAAAGAAAGTTGGTTGATTCTTCCAGTGTTGACCGAATTGGCTTCAGCATCACTGGACGAATCTCGCAGACATTTTAGAAGCCAAACCGACTAGACACCAAAGAGTAAGCTTGTACAGTTCCACATGTGTGATATTCTAGAAAACCAATTTACAATGAAAAGAAACCAGAAGAGGGGTCACATCTGGGGAAGTGATGTGAGCACATCCCAGGAACAAACCCAAGTGGATTTTCTTGGGAGATGAAAATATTTCTTTATAGGGTGCTAAGGAAGTCTACAGGTATCTCTATCTTTCAAAAGTGTACATGTTCAAAGCATATAAATTTGACCCCAGAAAATAAACCATAGACTCAGTGTTAGGAAGAAGCACTGAGTGTTAGGCTCTAAATAGAGCGCCTTTCTCAACTCTCCATCCTCCTCAAGGTTCAGAGAACATAGAAGAGAAGACTGAAAGGACAGAAGAGCTGAAAAATGGGTAGGGGTGCTGTGGGGTGCTGTCTCCTGAATATGGCATGGATCTCATGCTAATGAATTCACACCAGCTGCAGTTACCCGTACAAGACCTGCACAAGATGAAGCCAGCCACAATGCCCACATAGATGAGGTAGATGATCTCCAGCCCCACCCCTTACGAGAAGCCACCAGCAGTTAATAACTGCTGGGGAAAGGAGAATCAATCTTTGATCATGTGGCTCAGGGTGGGTTTCCCACACTCCAGTGGTGGCCCCACACCTGTACACATGGGCAGCACTCATTGGATTTAGCTCATTATCAGAAGGATGAGGATGAGGCAAAGGAAGAGGAAAGGGGAAACTGAAGATGAGGAGTGTTGGAGAAGACACAAGGGGAGTCAGAGGGAAGAAATGGGGGGAGGTTAGAAGAAATGGGAGTTTGTATGATCATATTTCATTGGATACATGTATGAAATTTTCAAAGTATAAAGATAGGAAAATGAACAATAGAAAAAAATAACGAAGCCAACCAATTTGAAGAGAATATAGGAAAGGAAGAAAGTTGATAATAGTGGGAATTATGTTATTCTGTTTACTTTGTGTGCATGTACACATACATGCACATGCACACAAAGTACTTGTAAAAATATATATACAAATATCTATCAACATACAAATACATATATATTTGAATTGAATTTCTTATGTGTAGGGGTGTTTGGGCTGATATACATCTGTGTACCACTTGAACTCCTGGTACCTGTAGAAGCTAGAAGACGGTATGTGACCCCTAAAACTGGAGTTACAGGTGATTTTGAATTACTATGGGAGTGCTGGGAATTCAATCTGGTCCTCTAAAAGATCAGTCAGTGCTCTTAACCCTGGAGCCATCTCTCCAGCTCCTAATGTGTTTGTGTGTGTGTGTGTGTGTGTGTGTGTGTGTGTGTGTGTGTGTGTGTGTGTATACCTATATGTACGTATGTATAAATATATTTAAGCCTTGCTGCAATAAAGACGTTTTTAAAATAAAACACACAGGTAAGAGCATATTTGCAAATTTCCCTGATGTTCTAATCTCTGCCTTTATGGCACATGCTACCCCACACATTTCATTTGGTTTGCGTTTAAAGTAGTAAAAACAACTTAAAGATGCGTGTAAAACCATCATTGCACAAAATTCTAGACTCTTAACAGTTTCCCCAACAGCGTTTCTCCTTAAGCATTATGCATATCTTGTTGGACATTTTTTTAAAACAAGGTTTCAATGTGTAGCCCTGGCTGAGTTGGAACTCAGTATATAGAACAGGCTGTCCTTGAACTCACAGAGATCCACCTGCCTCTGGTTCCCAGGTACTAGTATTAAAGGCATGTGCCGCCATGCCCAGCCTAATTATAAATATTTTTAGCTACCCAGATGTATTGTAATTTTCTATTACATTATTAGTTGCCATAAAATGCTTTCTTTACTCCATTTGTGTTATTTCAATTCAGGTAATATTAAGATTCATTTTGTTTTATTTATTTTTGTGTGTGTGTGTGTGTGTGTGTGTGTGTGTGTGTGTGTGTGTGTGTGTGTGTGTGTGTGTGTGTATACAGGGGTGTGGAGGCCAGAGAGGGTGTAGGATCTGCTGGAGCTGAGGTCAGGCAGTTGGAAGCCACGTGATGTGGGTGGGTACTGGAAACCAAATTCAGGTCTTCTGCAAGAACAGCAAGTGCTTTTAGTAGCTTCCATGAAACTAAACCCTTCCACACCCCCAAGAGCTGAAGAAGCCAGAGAAGAAGGCATGATATAGTTAATTAATATGAAGTTCGAGAAAGCTAAGGAAAAAGTCACTAAGAGTAGTCATCTTGGCGGAGACAGCTGGCTTACTAGGAAAACACAAGTGTGAAGTTACACCCACAGGAAATGCTCTCAGCCTGAGAGGTGGGGACTTCAGAGGGATAATCTTGTGCAGTCACGGTAGAAAGGAATGGTAGAAAGGAAGAAAACGCTGGGCACAGCTCTATTTATCTGTTTATCTAGCCTGAGCGCACCTTACACAAAGGGTTCTTCTCAGCAGCATTGTTTTCCTTTCTGGGGAGGAAGTTAGACCATGAATAGAGAATGATGGTTTTTGTTCAGTAAGTGACTCAGGGTAGACATTCTGGCCAATGGATAGCCTTAGGTGGATAACAATGCGCTCTCCTTCAGTCCTTTCAAAGTCAAGAAAACAGGACAGAAGAACAACTCCATGACTGGCAGGTCCAGAGAACACCTGTGCAGATGGCCCAGGAGCTTCAGTTCTGTTCATGTGAACCTTTGGAAAATCTAGACCAGTGGTTCTCAACCTTCCTTTATAAATGCTGCGACCCTTTAATACAGTTAGTTCCTCATGTTGTGGTGACCGTCCCCCACTGCAACCATAAGATTATTTTCATTGCTACTTTATAACTATAATTTTGCTGCTGTTATGAATCAAAATGTAGATATTTGGGGAGATAGAGGTTTGTCAAGGGGGTCATGACCCACAGGTTGAGAACCACTAATCCAGGCATCTCTGGAGTTCAGAAGACTGGACTTTTTATTCACAGTAACAGAAAGAGCTATCATCTTGACAGGTTTTAATGTGCACCTTGTATCTCATCTGCACTTCCCAATCAGCCCAAGGTGAGAGAGGAGCTGTGAGTCTCTAAATTGTCACAAATTTAAAAAAAAAAAATGAGGCTCAGAATAAATAGTGCCAGACTGTCCAGCTAGAACTAGAAGAAAGCCTGAATTCCAGTTCGGGTAACCCAGTTCCGGAGTATACAGTTCTAACCACTGGTAAGTAAATGGACCATCAGTTGGGATGGCGCAGTATCTCTGAAGTGTAGCCATCCTTCTTACAGATAGTTTTGGGCAATAAGCAAAAAGTGTGATTTGTTGGTTTGAGGCCAGACTTGACCAAGAAATCCAACACCTCTAAAGGATGGTGAGACAAAACCGCATGTGATCCTGAGAGAAGAATGCAGACATTTTATTTCACAGGATTTACAAGCAAAATGCTCATCAAAGGTAATGCACATCATTGAGCAAAGTGGAAAGAAGAAAGGAGAAGTGAGGCCTGAGCTTTTTCATGGTGTTCTTTTTTATTTTAGAACATAACCATTTGCCTCAGCTTTCACAAAGATCAATGGGGGCATTGCATGATTTTGCTACTTGCAACAGGCATAAATTACTAGAACTTAAATACCCCAGTATATGCTAAAAGTAATTTATTTTACTACTTTGTTGTTAATTTTTACAAACCCCAACACATTTGTTTCCTGTCTCTAAGACAAATGAAATATTGATATAAGCAAATACAATTGTGTGCACATAAGTGTCCACACAGATAGACTATAAATGTGGAGGTTTATCTTTGGAAAATACAGACTTCTGACAAGAACAGATCATATTAAAGCTATTGCCATTAAATGTAATGCTCCCAGACCCCTAGATAAGCAACCATAAGAATAAATAATTCCATTGTGACAGAAATTCCTTGTCTATTGTTTACTGTCTTGAGACTTTTAACCCCATGACCAAATATAGCAAAAGCATTATATGAGAGTGAAAGCATGAATGGACACATGACCATGGGTAAGTCACTAATTCTGATCTTAAGACAATGGAGCCGGTGTCAGAGTTCTGACTGAACTCCCCTTCCATCTCACAGAAGTCTCTCATGAGGCACAGCTCAGATGAGAATACAAGGAAAGGAGCTGTGGGCGTGTTCATTCAAATCCTCACCCCATTTCCCTGTTCTACATGGAGCTACCCATTGAATGGTAGGGGGTGGGCTAAAGGAGACATCTGGCATCTCAGAGTTTGTTGTGAACATGCCATCTGAGTTTTAGAGTCATCAGACCTTAGAGGTATACATTCCACATCTCTGTAATGCTAAAGCTGCTGTGATTAATCTTGCGCACACACACACAAAAAAAGTCTCAGTTGAGTAGCAATAAGAAAAGCATCTGGGTAGCACGTACAGGAAGCTCCAGATGATTGAAAATAAATGAGCTCTGTATTCCCCAACAGCTGCAACAACAGCGGGCTGCCACTCGATAGGTGGACACGCACAGAGCAAGCTGGGCTGCGTCCTGGAATTTCCCGAAATGAAATCCCAGAGCTGTAGAAGCTGACCTTCTCTCTCTTAGCACAGTTGACCCCTTTAAAAAAAAAATAAGAGATGACACATCCCAGAGCATACTAAACTTTTACAACAGCAGCTCAAAAGAAATAAATAAATTAAAAAAAAAAAAACAATTCTAAGCAAAAGTTGGAAACACGCATGGGAATGCCCTTCCAATGCTGGAAGAACACACTGGTTGACTTGGCCGCCTTCTGTTTGGGGAACAAACAGAGAGATTGTTTAAGAGTCAGATATGCCAGGGCTGCTGTGGAATGCACAGTTTGCTGAAAACAGATTTATCTGTCCATTATAAACAGGCTGTCTACACTGTAGGACCAACTTCTCCATAGCAGTCAGGCTTACAATGACATGAAACAGAATACAACGAACTTTGTTTTAGAAAGGCTGATCTAAAATAAATAAATAAATAAATTCAGCAGGGAAAAAGGTCAAAATGCTTAGAAAAATACACATCAGCAAGTGCAGTATAAATAGGAAAATGGGTTCTTTTTCTCCAGCATGATAGCCTCTTACTAGCATTTTCTGGGGAATTGAAGACTTTTCCGAGTGGGAAAATCTTGTAAGTAGTACCATCGCCTCCTGGGCAAGTGTTTTCTTTAAAGCAGGTCTCCCATGTTGAAAGAGAGGAAATTCCAGGTATAGCTCCTTAGATTACCCACGTCCACTTCTCGTACAATAGAACTCCATAAGGATGGATGTTGGTGGCAGCTAGAGATGGGAATCCTGGGTAAGGCATGGTTTTTGTTTGTTTGTTTGTTTGTTTGTTTGTTTGTTTTTTAAGCTGTGGCTATATCAAGTCCCTTGTCCCTCAGATTCTTATAATACATACCTAAGTGAATTTGTGACCTGTCACTTTTACAAACTTGACAGAAATAATAGCTGCCAGTGAGGACAACCAGGCAGGAAGTGGATGGAAATGGAATTCACCAAAGTAATTAATTCAGTTAGGAGAGATCTTGGAGCCATTTTGACTTGGCTTTCTTTCTTTAAGATTTATTTTATTTTTATTTGTGTGAGTGCGTGTGTATGTGTGTTTGCATGTGTACGTGTTGCACTCGCGTGCACTCACACACATACATGCACACACAGCTGCCAGCCAAGTCAAGAAGAGGACAGCAGACCCCCTGGAGCTGACTTTGCAGGCAGGGCTGAGCCACCTGTCATGGCTGCTAGGAACTGAACTCGGGTCTTCTGCAAGAGCCGCAGGTGTTCCTAGCCACTAAAATAGCCATCTCTCCTGCCCTGTGTTTGGGTTCCATACATTGTCCTGGGGACCCATATTTGCTTCAGTGAAAAGATGAGCACACACCGTGGATGACACCAGTTCTCTATCACGAATTCCCTGTCTGTGACATAATGATGCTAAAAACTGTTGCACACTGTGTACAACAGAAGTCAGAGAAGAGCACAACTCAAGAGCTGCCTGTGACAAGTGTCTTGACTCCTCTCCCATAAATTCGCCCCAGTAACACTTGACCCCAACACTGACAAATGGACTCTGATGGGTTGCCGGATCCATGTACTCAGTCTTCGTGTTGCTTAGCGCGGTGTCTGGCACAGCTCCTTCCTGAACTCCTCTCTTCCCTGTTCCTCCTCTAGGAACATCTGCGGCAGGAGCTATCTAGCCCTTTTTACTGTCCCTTCATCTGTCATTCACCCCACCCCTAAACATCCAAGTGCCTTGGTGAGAGTGCTCAGTAGTTCATCAGCTTAAGGAAAACAATAATTATGTACAATTTAGATGCACTGGGGGAACCATTTCCTAGCAGGGAGCCCTCCGAGCAGCTGCATCTGAAAACAGGTCACTAATGGGCACTTCCTCCTGAAGTCTCCGGGACAATGGCTTGCTTCTTATCACCTCAGTGGTAGGGAAAGCAGAATAAACCACCCTCAGGAAGCCTTCATCGCTCTGAATATTGAAACGTCACTGAAGAGAGACCATAGAACTTGAGAATCCAGGTAAAGGCTTGCCACGTCTTAAAGGACGCCCACAGTGGGTGGACTAAGAAAAGGTTGTCCCAGGTGATTCTACCAGGGTGGCTTGTGTGCCAGGGGAATCAGATTAGATGCCAATACAGAGACCAAGGGGGAAGCTGTACTGCATAATGAGTTCATTGTAGCTTTGCACTGCGTCTCGTGAATGAAGCCAAGAAAGTGAACATAAGGTAATATCCATAAGCTGTTTATATATGGTTTTCTAGGTTGCTACCCCATAGAATTCCCTTCCACTGAGCAGGGCAGGTAAATGCTTTCTATTTCTGGCCTATTCTAATTCTTCAGTTCAAAGAGCTTATTGGCAACATGAGTAGAAGATGATGATTCCTGAAATCAAAGGAGTTTGGACCCCCATTAAACTGCCCAGAGGATGAACAAAGAAAATAATATTCGCCTGTTCCTTAAAGCACATTAGACATTGTTTCTAGATACTTTCACATTTCTCCATTCAAGCATTCTGACTCACAAGGCAGACTATTAACTCCTATAAAATGAATACTAATGCCTTGTCTTCTGGCTATAGAGGCTAAGGAACCAGTATTCAAACCTATTCCCTCTATTTCTGATGCTATTTTTTCTTCTCCATCACACACTATTTACCCCAGTTTTAAAAATGCAGAAACAGGGGCCCCAAGAGGTTGAAATTTGCCTAAAGTTACAAAGCCAACATACGACAAAAGTTAAAACTCAAATTCTGACTTTGCAATCCCATATTCATTCCACTATGCAACAGCACTATTATGTTTCTATCTAAACCCAGGAAGAAAGGGGACATCAGAGGAGAGTCCGGGGTCCAGATCTTTATGCTAGGCAGGAATGAGCTTTGCACATAGGAGAACAGAGCAGATTTCAGAACATCCGTTCTTTTGTGTTTCTACAGCCTTGAGTAGGTGACTTAGACTCATCCTAGTTGGAATCACTGCACAGTTATTTTCATGGGCAGGAGCTCAGCAATAGTGCATTCAGGACCATGATTTCCATCTACCTGAGCATCATCTGTTCTACAGCCAAACTGCAAAGCTTCCTCTGCCCAGGCAATGGAGCAACTCACTCTTTCAGGCAGAAGTAGAACCTAGTGAGAAATCATGGGTCAGCACACTTGATTTCATTGCTAGACAAACAAAACCAAGCACATGCCTATGGCTAGTGGACCCGAACCACACACTAGCTTCGCTTCACATTATATTTAAAGGACAGCCCTCTATATCCAGCCAACGAACAAGCAACATGTGCGTCATCCACCCATTCTACCACTTGCAAAGCTGCTAGGGTGTGGGATCCAACCTTGGAGCCAATAAAAAGGATACCCTGTCTATGTAGCCCCCAGAATGATAGTATGCCCTTCCTGGTCCCTCCCATTCCCTTAGGGGAACAGAGTTCCCTGGGAAATACATTTGATCCAGCTCGAGACAACATAGCACAACAGAAGAATTTCATACCTGATCTCACACAGAACAAAATGTGACTTACACCTTGCCTTCAAAAACACTGAGTGCAGACAAATTTTCTAAGGTTTTGAGCTTTTTTAAATGAGTTATTTCATAGACGTTTTAGTTTGATTTTTTATAGAGGAGCTAAGATTTGGGACGAATAATACCTCTATTAGACTGAAAATGTCTTTGGCTCTCAACAACAATTAAAATACGTCAAGGGATAAAAGTTCTCATAGGATGATGGAGGGGATGGTACAAACAGCCTTCACTTTAATGTTTATGAAAATCACAAGTTACATTTTCCCAGAAAATTGGGATGTTACAGTGCAGCAAATACTATGCAAAACTGTTTTTCTTGGGGGAGCAGAGCTAGGAGCGGGGCACATCCCTTTGCCGGACTTCAGTCGGAGAAGAAAGGCAGCTCTGTGTGCAGTTTGCTTGCCGGTAAATACACTTGGACTGACTCATCCTGTTTCCCTACAAAAAGAGCTGGTCTCTGAAAGACTGGCTGCCTTTTTTGGGTATGTTTCCTGACAACAGGAAATAGCAGACTCCCGAATTCTTTTTCACATCCAGAATGTAAACTTTTTTTTTCCAAAATAGCTATTAGTTATCAGGTTTGATACCCTTAGGTTTGAAAGCCTAAGGTCCTTGCCTTTTCTCACTGGATATGTTTGTGCATGCTCATTTAGAACCGTGGGTGATGTCTACTTTTCCAGAAGGCTTTACTGTGCAGGTCAATACTCCAAATGCTGCTGGGAACTGCCCATCCATGCTTTCTGTCTGATCACCTTTCCCCTATGGCTTGTATATATTTGATTCTCTAGCAGTCGTCTGCTACCTTGCAATGTTATGCGAGCAATGGTGTCCAGTGTTGCTCAAAAAGTCATCAGTTCAGTGTGCACCCACAAAAATGAGCCAGTGTATAAACAAAGGAAAGAAGGTACCAACCATCTGTGGTTTGCCCAGAGTTTAGTCTAGCAATACCTCCAAATGTCCCAAAGTACAGAGAAATGTGTGTGTAGACATTAAACATTGAGTCCAATGACCTAGTCATCTCCTTACTAAGTAAATGCACCCCAGTTTAGCATTTGGTACATGTATTCCTGCTAAATGTTGTCTTGCTCAGCTGCTCCACACTGCTAGAGGTCAGTGAGACAAATGTGTTTGTGCACCACGGATCACTGTCTGGGTGTTCTCTTTAATTACCCAGAAGTGGCGGCAGGAGTCAGGACCACGGTCTGTTGGCTCGGTGGAAAAGGGCAGGCCTCTCTCCTGGAATGTGGACATTGAAGTTAGCTCGGTCTCTAATTGAATCAGGTCAACCACGACAGCTGAATTATCTGCTTACAAGAAAGTCTTGCTCCTTCAGCCGTGTGGCAGAAGTAAGGGACCCCACTTGCGGGGTGAGCTGGGGAATGAGCTCATGGGAAATGTAAACTGGATGGGCTGGAAGGTGGGCATCATCTCCCCATATATCCAAAGTTTCCTCCACTGATTTTCTTCCGAGACCCCCATTTTCTTGTGTTAGTTCATCAAACATA
Organism: Peromyscus melanophrys; assembly: GCA_902168415.1. Lineage (NCBI taxonomy): Eukaryota > Metazoa > Chordata > Mammalia > Rodentia > Cricetidae > Peromyscus > Peromyscus melanophrys. Next base: position 23,291 of record CABHPR010139208.1, on the reverse strand, counting down.
GAGCCCATTACTAAGATCAGTGCTTGACAATCAAAGCTGGAAACAAAGACAAAAATAAACATTTTGTGGAATTTACCTACTTGTCCAAATAAAACATGTAGCACAGCTTTCACTCACACTATAGCTCTTTGTGTGGTGTGGCAATATACAGGCTTCTCAAAATGTTCTCTGCTATAGGTGGATACATATTTTAACACATTGAGATCAAGTGCAATTGCCTTTTAGTTTAGTTTCTCCAAAATTAATACCTGATCAATATCTCAAGTTTCTTTCCAGTGTTTACAGACAGCATGCTAATATTCTGTTAATACATTCACTATTTAGACTACCTACCTTCTTCAAAGGATCAATGGGAAAGACTAGAGAACTTCAGGTCACAATTTGCTTCTCACTTTTGTTTATGTATCTTTTGGGTCACAGCTAACTTCTCTCACAGCTTTAGCCTTTCTGTTTGTAAATATAACTGAAAGCCCATCATTTCCCTACACTGTCATCTGTATTTCTATCCTGACAGCCTTACCTTGAAACTGGGCAAGTTCTCAAGGATGTAATAAGTCAAAGGCAAGTTGAACAACTCTTCAAAGGCTGTCCTGGTGCCCTTTTCTAATGAAAAGACTTCTATTTTCCTTGACTCATGGTTCCAGGAGCCTAGAATAACTCTTGCTACTGCTTCGGCTAATACTCAATAACTCCTTTTCAAATTGCCTAAATGTTAAACAAATGCCATCCGTAATTAACTGAAAATTATCAAATGCCAGATTTGTAGCAATAGATGCCAGTTTTTTTTTTTTTTCACTTTCTTTTAAAAGGTTGTTGTGTTAGAAAACAGAAAGGAAATAATAAAAGAACAGTGCGCTCCCTTCTCCCTCCCTTCCTCCTCCAGAATGAATCTTAATGAATCATTCCCATAGGGAGTTTCCTGAGACCAAACTGTTGACCACCTGAAACTTCAAAAGCTGTAAAAGGAAGAAATACACAGAATCTGTCTGTTCAACGTAGTTGCTGGGTGTGTCTCGGTTTCTGCATGTAAAAGATAAGAATAATGACTTTGTACAACCCGGAACAACATATCTGATCAATAATGAATATGATTACAAAATCAAGGTAATGTTACAAAAGTGTACAAGATACCCACCGCGTGCAACCATGGGGAGCAGAGAGTGTCTGGTGCCCCTGGTGGAACTGAATGGGAGCCACAGCTCTGCAGGAGCCCTGAGTGCTACCCTTGTCTGCAGCACGGGTTCTGTTCCCCCATGATGCCTTCTGCCTGCTCCCACCTGTCTCTGCCTTGTTCCCACTGACACCGACACCGCTCCTTCCCAGCTGGTACCTTTCTTCCTTTCCTTCTTCCCATGGCTTCCTTCTGTTTCTCATGACTGCTTTGCCGGTCACCAGCACCGATGAACACATTTGTTTCCTTTCCTTTTCTTTCTTCCTGACTGCAGTAAACTGGCCGACACTACCTCGCTCATCTTTGTTTGATAAGAGCTTTCTTCTCCATTGAAAATTATTCTCTCTCTCTCTCTCTCTCTCTCTCTCTCTCTCTCTCTCTCTCTCTCTCTCTCTCTCTCTCACACACACACACACACACACACACACACATACACACACACACACACACACACACACACACATGCTTGAGAGTTAGAAATAGATTGGATGACTACTTATTTGAAGTTTTGCCGTATCTAATGCTGAGTTCTAATCAAAGCCAGCTACTCCAACATTTCTCCTTATTCTGCAAAGCCAGCACTCACACAAAGTGCTAAATATATCAGTGGCTGTTCTGTGTGTGTGTGTGTGTATGTGCATGGGGGGGTGTATGAGTGTGTGGTACATGTCTGTGTGTGTACATGTGGTTATGAGTGTGTGTGTATGTCCATGTGGAGGTCAGAGTCCATGTCCAGTGTCTTTCTCAATCACTCTACCTTATTTCCTTACTGAACCTGGAGCTCACTGAATCAACCGAAGTGGGAGGCCAGTGAGCTCCAGGGAACTACCTGTCTTGGCCTCTCCGGCACTAGGATTACAGATGTACGCTGCCAAGCCAGCTTTTTCTGTGGGTATTGGGGATCAGAGCTCAGGTCCTAATGCTTGCTCAGCATGTACCTTAATCAGCAAGGCCATCTCCCCAGGCCTCTTCTGTTTATTAATAACAACTGTGAACACATTAACTATTGGGCATGCACAGGCTGTTGTTCTGAATGTTTTATTTGTAACAGCCCACTTACTTTTCGCCCAAATCCCAGGAAAGAAAGGTGGGAATGGTGGTGGTCATAGCAACGATGATTTCCATTTCACAGTAGAATTGGAGACTTCGGGAGCCATCCTGCTCTCAAATGGTTAAGATGCAATAGTAGATCCATCATGCTTGAGTTTTACCCTTACCTCTAGTAACTACACTACTTCTTCTCAGTTTGCTGATAGGAAGTCCTCTGAGCTGAGAAAATTTCAAAGAAGAGAATTTTCCTCTGGGATCTATTTACTAGAAACTAGCCACTTAGGAAAATACCCGCAAAGGAAATACTTTGTGTTTCCTGTTCTTATTGGACGAGGCCATTTGTCTTTAGTGCAAAGATCATCTTTGAAATTCCACAAAGAGTTTATTTTAAAGACCTTCCCTAGATGGGCAAGGGGAGACATCCCTAAAATCCCAGCTGGAGGATCCAGAGTTCAAAGTCATGCTCAGCTACACAGTAAGAGTGAATTCAACCTGAGCTTTGTAGGCCCTAGGGCAACAACAAAAACCAACAAAATACAAATCCTTTAGGTCACAAATCCTGAGGGTACTATTGACTTACTGCAAATCTACCGCCCTTCAAACAGAGCACATGTCTGCCCTCTGAATAAACAAACAGAGGTTCCTAAAAGGAATGATAATACAGATATTCTAAAGCAATTTCTCTGTCGGGGCTATAAAGTAGCTCAGTAGTGGAGCACCTGCTTAAAATGTACAGAGCCTTTAGTTTGATTATCTGCAATATTAATGTATACATGCATATGTGTGTGTGTGTGTGTGTGTACATATATACTTATAGTTCATGATGAATTTACTTTTAAGTATTTCTTATTTTCTCTCTCAATGGATGACCAAAGTGAAGAAATTATCACATGAATACCAATTATTTCACCCTAACAGTGCTTACACTCAGAAAATAGAAAAACGAGAGCTGGATGCTGAGGTACCCAATACCCATCACTGTGAAAATCAGAGTCCTCTCCATAGCCTAAATCTGTATCGTGCTGCATCCTAACTCCTCGCCTGTGGGAACAGTACAGCTTAGCACTGAAATACTGGTCCTCGGCTCAGCTGTCAACTGTGACCTTTGCCAGTTTACTTCACATCTCCTCTTTAGTCCCCACTTCTATAAAAATGGGAAAAAATAATAATGTCTGCCTTTGTAAGGATTTAAAGGCTATTAAATGCAATGCTTTTTCAACAGGGCTGGCCACAGAGTAAGCTTTCAGTCAATGTTTTCTGTCTGACACTCTTGTTAGAAGCAAATCCAGTCCTGTTCAGGACTCACAGTCCAAAGAGCAGACATACTCTGGTGATTAGCAGATCGCTCCATATCATCCGGCTCTCCCCACCCATGGGTGCTGATTCCTTTTACTAGACTTTGTTTTATTCATAGTAGCACACGGCATTTACTATACAATTTGTTGTATATTATTTGTACATGTATATTGTATGTATTTATTGCTGTACAATATATTGCTTCCAATTACCCCACTAGCGAATATAATGCTCCATGAGGGTGGGAAAATCCACCCTCCCTCTATTGTATTCCAGAACATGGCACAGACTAAAAATGACAAGCCGACATCTTTATCAAATTTCATTTTCTCTTTCTCATCACTTCCTATCAAATTCTATTCCCTAGTGAATCAGAATAACGATATAAGCACATGTTTATTGAGTACTTCCTGAGCGGGGGACACTGTGTGGAACATGAGAAAGGGAACATCTCATTTAATCCTGTGTGATAAGCACTATCATCATCATGCTTCACAGAAGCTCAGAGACATGCAGCCACTGGACCAGTGTGGTCTGGCTAGTCTGCACAAGGAGACAAGCGAAGGCTCAGAGCTGGTTTGACTGTAACATATGAGCTTTCAGACTGCCATTCTAGGTCTGGCGTAGTGTCCTTTACTATGAAATATGGAGCCTGATTCCTAAAGATAGGACCTAATCCCCAAAGAGATGCTTCATCAGCATGTACTAAGAACAAAATCTCCATGGAATCAACGAAGTGGAACCCAATATTTGCCAGCAAGTTAAAATAGCCATCTGTGGTAATAATGCACCTGTCTTCCAGTCCATTGCATTCACTCTGCCACTGTGAATAACACATCCCAGTGCATGCCAGTCTGCTAGCCCAGCACCAAAGGACCAACAAAATAGAAACCCACCAAGCATGGGGCCCTGAATTTTTAACAGCCTTATCACCATTCCGTATTAGTTAATTGAATGATCTATGAAGATTTGACATTGCAAGGAGGTTGGCTATCTATGGCTGCAAGGTCCTATAAGAGCATGCCTCTGAGCTTTTGAGATAATTAATTTCACGACCAGGGAAGCAAAACCCCATGAGATATGCAAATGAGATGTGAGGTTTCACTGCATCCTGGTTTCTGCAGCAACCACGGCTTCAATGACAACTATTCACTGCCTGCAGGTTCAGAACTCCTATCCCGCTTGCCTAGCCATGGGCAAGTCCAGTTCACTAAAAGCAGAGCCATTTAAGGATATCTGAAAATACATTCATTTTAGAGGCTGGTGGAAGAGTCAAATGCACTGAGCGCCATTTATTAGAAGGGCATCCCAGAATTTTCAGACCACATAAAGGGGTACCAGAGAAAGCCAGGCATGCTGATACACACCTAGGACCCCAGCATTTGGTTAAGGGGAGAGCTGAGGAAGGAGGATCTCAAGTCCATGGCCGAAATGTAGGTCAGCGGCAAAGCACTCGCCTGGCATGCACATGGCCCTGGTTCAACACCCAGCATGGCACAGAAGGTGAAGGTCGGGGGGAGAAGAATAAACCAAAGAAAAAGTGACGGGATTAAAGAAATACAACAGACACTGAGACAGTCAGTCACTAAAACTGTCTCATGGAGACTTCATGTATATCATGATGGTGATGCAATTACAGAGAGGGACTGCAAGGTCCCTCGCTGCTACTGAGCAGCTCAAATATTCTTGATTGGGTGGTCTTCCACTTGAGAGTGGTCACCTTACAGGGGCTAGACTCTTGGAGAAATCTGTCTCTGTGTGAGTGTGTGTCTTGATCTCCTCTCTCTCTCTCTCTCTCTCTCTCTCTCTCTCTCTCTCTCTCTCTCTCTCTCTCTCTCTCTCATATTCTCTCTCTCTTCATGACAGTCATCCTAGAGAAGTCAGGTCATTTTTCTTCCCTTGCACCTCAAAGCACACACATCACAGCTGAGGCTGGGTGGTAAACAACACATGGATGGATGCCAAAATCAATTCACTCAATATACATTTATGGAGCATTTACAGTTCCCAGTACTGAGGACACAGAAATGGTCAAACATAAAAAGAAAAAAAAGAAATCCTTTCCTCATGGAGCACATATTCTAGGGAAATGATAGATGGCTGAGTAAATTCCAGATAGGGATGAGAGTTCCTAAATTGTTAAATTGTTTCACCAACAAGAAGAATACACATACCTTAATCTGGACAGACCCAAAGAACGTTACTTTGCTATAGAGATCAAATTGCTCTTTCTTTAGAGGGGTGTATGCCAGATGCACAGAAAGGGTTCAAGGTTAAATCAGTGGGGGAAATGCTAACAGTGTTGTTCCTTCCCTGTGAGGGAAAGCAGGCATGTCCCCAGAGCACGACATATACATTATGCCGGAATATTATTACAAACCAGAGGACTAGCGCTGATCAGGCTAGTCGTTACACTACCCTAGGGTTTTGTTTAACCTAAAGAAGCAGAGGGAAGTGAAATCATTCATGGCACAGACGATGGCACCTATTAGCTCATTTTTAGGACTGACTGGGGAAATATCCTTGAGATGGTTTTATTTCCTCACTCACATTTATGGTAAACCAATGAAGCGCCACACCTTTAAAAACTAATGTTTACCACCAGATGCATACATTTCGACAATAAAAGTAGGCAAAAAGTAAGGTTTTCCTTCACATTTGTATTTCTTCTTTGAATTTTTAAGTAAGAAAAAAACAAGTATACAGCTTCCCAAGGACAGAAACTCCTGTAGGGCTGGAGGGACCAAAGCAGAGGAGAGCTGATTGACAGAATGAACTGGGTTTGCCGATAATGACCTGGTGGATTAGCCCTGGGCCAGTGACTGTCCTCAGCTTTGCAAGTTCTGAAACGTAACATGGCACTCAGCGGTGCAGAGCTTTGGGGACCCACTTAAGATACCTGTGAAAGTCACAAGATTCTGGCATATAAACACGACCGCCCTTTTATGAATCTGTATTGGAATTTACTTCAGAGACAGAGTACAAGCTTTCTGGTGGCCACGAACACTTGGACCTCCAAATTATACACCAAGAGGCATGAGTGCTCAGTTTTTTCCATGGGTCCTGGGAATTGAACTCATGCTTGCAAAGCAACTACTTTATGACGGGGTCTTTTATTCAGGCCACGGCTGCTTTGTCTCTAATCACGTATAACACGAATGTCTTCAGACCTGTCTAGTTTCAATCCCGGTTACTTCTTTTTCTTCCTTCAAGTTCTGGGAAGTGAACGTCGGGCCTTGTGTACCTAGGGCAAGAACTTAGACTGGGAACATAGCTCAGGAACAGTGTTCTTGCCCTAGAGCACAGCGGTAGGCTCTTGGGAATCTAGTGCTGGGAAGGCAAACCCAGGCAGATTCCTGGATGGCTTATTTGGTTATCCCCAGGCTAGTGAAAGACCTTACCTCAAAAGTGAGGTAAATGAGAAACAATACCCAGATTGTCCTCTGCCCTTCACATACATGTGCACTCATATGCTAATGTACTTTCCTCATATTCCCAAGTGCACCAGCACACACATGAACACACACACACACAAGACCAAAAAACTTAATGGTGAATTTGTCTCGTCAATAGAGGAGCACAGAAGCTACGCACTTAGCATTTGAGGGAGACAATACCTAAGTCCCGCCCACCACTTGGATTAACCTTGGAAAAGCTTGCTAGTGCTCAGTTCATTCTTCTGAATGTGTGGATAAAGATTAAGGGGAGAAAATTCACGTAAAGGGTTTAGGGCAATGGTTGATACACAGAAAACACGCAGCATGTGTTCGGTACTGTATTCCCAGCTGAAGGGTTGGTACTGGGTGTTTTGAGATGAAAGTCTACCTTCACAGCAGTGGCTAGATGAAGAACGAGATGGGTTTGATACCATCACCTTCAACTGGATGGTAGAGATTGACATGTATTTCTCTCTCAATATTTTTTTCAAGAAACATCTTTGAATGCCCTGTCCTCAGAATAAGCCAATTACAATTCTCTTACAGGGACAAGAGTGTCCTTTATCACCAGCCACCTTCCAGGAACATCTTCCTTTGGTTTGGAGGGTTTTCTGAATCTCTCAAGTAAATAAGATCGCACAGTTTATTAACTATAGCTCACAAGTTTCCTCCTTAAAGCTTGCAGGTGAATTTTCTATGCCGTGGTATTAATTCATTATCTTTAAAAAAAGATTTCTCTGGACTAAGCTCATATTTCCCTGTCAAAATGCCACAATGTTCCACAGACAGCTCTTAATACACAGTTCATATATAGTACAAATAAACTAATATATAAACTAGGAATATAAATTTCATAGTTCTCTATAGCAAATTCACAGTGCAATGCCCAGATGTAATAATGCCATGTACACAACTCATGCTTCCCAGTATTGAGAATCATCACATTTATAGAGCTCATAGTGCCTTGTAAAGAACATACACTGCCCATTAAAGAGCTCGCTCATATTACACAGTAAAAAGTTCATAGTGCCCTATATGGAGCTCTCAGGACCTTGTATGGAACTCACAGTACCCTGCCTACAACTCATATGTACTTGCATAAGGAGTCATAATGTTCTGAAATATATCATAGTGTTTCTCTGTGTAGCTAATACCACAGTGGTGTAGAGTCCATAATGACCTTTATGACCTCATAATGCATTAATACTGAACTCCTATGTATCTTGTACAGATAGAGCTTATTGCGAACCTGTCTAGAGTTCCTGGTGCCTAGTGCAGACATTAGTGTGCACCTGTTAAGAGTCAAATATTGATATTCAAAATATGAAAAAAGGGCATAGTGAACATTCTGGGGGACTGGCAATATTTCGTTCTTTGGGTAGTTTGTGAACAGACAGATGTGTGTTTATGTGTGTGTGAAAAATCAGTGAGCTATGCATAAAGGTTGGGAGTTTACTGTATATGATAATAAATATGCTACTATAAAGCTTAACTAAACATGAATCAAAATGTTTGCCCTCACCTCTGACCTTTGAATCTTAGTTCCCAAGGACATGTGAATATTTAGTGTTTATTAATATTTTAGATAATTAGTGTGTGTGCAAGCACATGTAGATGCATGTCTGTGGCGAACAAAGGACAACCTTGAGTGGCATTCTCTAGGAGTTACATCATTGAGTGGGGTCTCTCCCTAGGTCCTGGAGCTCACTGACGAAGCTAGGCTAGGTGGCCAGTAAGTCCCAGAGATCTGCCTTGATCTGGCTCCCAGAGCTGGGATTCCAAGTGCATGGCACCAAGCTCAGATTTTTATATGTATGCTAGGGATCAAACACAGGACTTCATTCTTGCTGGTAAGCACTAACTGAGCCAGCTTCCCAAGCCCCGCCCGCCAGATCATCCCATGTACATTGAAGATTGAAAAACATTCATACACACATACACACACACACACACACACACACACACACACACACACACACACGCACGCATGCATGCATGTAAAATCACATTTTCAGTACCTAACACCAAGAAAAATAACCAGAAACCCAGCCCATCCCAGAAAGTATGAGACAAATATAACAAATATCAATATTCATAAGCTCAGAACCTTGGAGACTCGAGTCAATATAGCAACATCTGCTACATGCCGAGCTAACATAAAATTGGAAAGAGCCCCTAGGACATAAGGACCCACTGAGAAGAGAGTGCAGAACTCCATTCCCAAATTCACCTGTGCAGCCAGGTCTTCAGGTGGGACCACTCCTTCCTGCAGTCCTGATAATAATAATAATAATAATAATAATAATAATAATAATAATAATGACAAGGCAAGTAATTCAAAGAGGTTGAATTACAATGCAGTCCTTAGGAAGAACATTTGTCAAAAACATACCTCCTCCAAAAGAAGCAAGTGTAGGGGGTGCTTTGGAAAAAAAAGAAAAACCTCCTCCTGGTGGAACTCTTTTGAAGGCTAAGATAGAAACTGTCTGCACTGTCATTGTTGTGAATGAAGTGCCCTCCTGGCTCACGACCAGATGCTCTGTGCTTGAGAGAAGGAACTAGAATATTTAGAGGCAATCCAAGATTTGCTGCAAGGATTTTTCCACACAAGCCTCCTTGGTGGTAGGGGTTGCCTGATGCTCCGCGGTTTTCTTGAGACATGTTCCCTGTTGTGCTAATACAGATGCCTGCAAGAAATCAGCCATACTTGCAAGGGAAGCTTCTACCTGTGTGTTTGTAGATTGCAGAAGATGTACTATCTACACCAGAAAATCTTTCGTGTTTTCCTTTAACAATTCTAGACTCTTATAGCAGTTGTTTTTATAAAGGAAGCACCTGCTAAACAGCCAGAAAAAATCCATTTTCTGGGTTACAAGTAAGTGAGAAAATGCATATCTAAGATCTCCCTGTGGACATGCAGCTAAGGTTACAGCGAGAAGCAATCCCCAGCTCAGCCTTCATGACTAATCCTCTACCTTACCATATGGCCCCTTCCTCGCTCACAATAGTCATTTCCTTCAGCTCGCACTCCCCTCCCATGCACACACCTGTTCTTGCAGATCTATAATAACAGAGTGTAGATTTCCTCGGGGGGATGGCAAAATGACTCAGGGTATTTATCAGCTGGCAACACTGTGCCTTCCTCAGAGACTGCTGTGTGTACACAGCTCTTTCTTCGGAGATGAATCATAGCATCTGCCAGCCAGAAAGGACCTTGAGGATCATCTAGACAATAGATACAGAAATGACGGCCCAGAAAGGCAATCTGACACCAGGTTACAGAGCCAGGTAGGGATAAAACCCACACTTTAATTACTACTCTAACCCTGGTTGTCTTGCTCGCTGATATTTCCTACTCTTTTGTTTTTCTTAACAGAATTTCATTTTTATAGTCATTTTAAGTTCACAACACTATTGATCAGTAGACACAGACTGCAAGTATTTTTGCCTCTACACAGCTTCCTAAATTTTTAGTAACACTCAGCCAATTCATGGAGTTTAGACCAAGGAAATAACTCTTCCTCTATTTATTTGCATGTATTTGTAGAGAAGACAATGGCCTATCAGAGTCCCATTAGGAAGGATTCCAGAAATGTCTTCATTCTCCTGAGACCCAAATAAACTCGTCTACCCCACCTCCGCCCCAGCAACTAATACTATTCCCTCCCTCCTGGCAATAGCTCATGTCTCCTAATGACAATACTCTATTTCTTTCCAAACTTCTGGAATTTCTCCACCTCGACTCCCTTGGTACTCATCACGTTCGGTCTTTTCTAGGGAAAAATAAATTACACTGAATATTTGAAATCGCTCCTGTCTTTGTCTTATGCTGTTCAACAGCTTTATCACATGAAGCCATGGTTACTCCAGGGATCTCACTAGTGAGAAGCTGCATCTGACCAGTCTCTTCCAAACCGGCAAAGATGTCCACACTATTCAGTATGCCGAAGGCTGTGATCTTGGACCGTTGTCCTGGCCATGAATGTTCACGTTCAGGACGAGGCTCCCTCTTCCTGCCAAGAACGATCGGCAGCTGTACCTCGGCTTCCTTAGTTTGGAACTTCTTAGGTTCTGCCACCTAATTTTTAAACCTTGAACTATGATATATTGTCCTCACTAGATCTAAAATTCTTTTAGACCAATGCTGTATTAATCACATGACAGAAGTAACTATATGTATAGAACATATAGATATTAAATGTATAGATATATATATGTGCAATTCAAGAATGCAACATTGCCATCTTATATGTGTCTCATTGTTCGTCAATAAGCATCCACATGGTATTTCCAGACTGCCCAGTATAAGATGGGGGATCGTAAACATTTTGTATAAGATGGGGGATCTTAAACATTGTCATGATGTTACGGCTTTCTGAGATAGCCACAGTTCTAGCTAGTGTAGTTGTGATGGATAGAGAAGTCAAACAGCAATCCCAAGGTCGCGGGCATCTGTGGGAAAATAGGGAAGCAAAATCTACGCCAAAGGCTCTTGGCTAGAAAACAAAAAGTCTAATGACGCCTGGATGTTAGAGCCTTTCATGACAGTTCCCCAAATTGTCCCCACTGTATTCTCTGTTTAACCAACTTTTCTTCCCATTAATGCCTGTGTCTTTTCACCTAAAGCAACGATTCTCAACTACTTTGGAGTCAAATGACCCACAGGGGTCACATATCAGATATCCTGCATACCATATATTTGCATTACTATTCATAACGGTAGCAAAATTACAGTTATGAAGTACCAATGAAAATAATGTTATGGTTGGGGGGTCACCACAACATGAGGAAATGTATTAAAGGGTCATAGCATTAGGAAGGTTGAGAACCACTGATATGAACCCACATATGAAAAAGAGCATTGCCTCCTCCAGTGTTCTGGGAACCTTATGGCCAGCATCACCCAAAGGTCGCTTTCCCACCTCTGCTTACATTGCCACAGAGACAGCAAGAAAATAGAGACAAGCCACAAAGGGACTAGAGATCCTTTACTTAGGTCTTCTAATGTTTTAATTATTGGATGGAGGTGTGACCCAACATAGCAGAAGAAATAATGGACTTGGAGTCTGATTCTGCCATGTATCAGATCCGGGACTTTTATCAGGTTGCTGAAATGAATTCATCTCACAGCCGTGCCTGACTCCATCTCCTTCATCACCAGGGTGAATTGAGCACACTGCCTTACTGGGAGAGCAAAGGGACTTAATGCATTTTGTAAACTACATCATGTCCTGTGTGTGTAAATAACATGGAACCGATTCCTCTGGCACTAAGGACAAGGGGACACTCATAGGACTCATAAGGGCTTCTAATGCTCCTACACCAAAGCTGATCATCAGAGCCTAGCCTTTCCCTGAAAGTCTTCAACATGAGAAGGGTGGATAGATTAAATGAAAGAAATGTATTTCTTCTCATTAACATCTGCTTTGAGAGAAATGGTTTAAATCTCCTATTCATTGACATGGATGCTTTGGGAAGGTGTGATTCATTTTGACACACGACTGTGTGCCCCTGAAAGCCATGGCACTCTGTCTTAGTTCGGGTTTCTATTGCTGTGAGGAGACACCATGACCATGGCAACTCTTATAAGGGAAAATATTTAATGGAGGTGGCAGCTTACAGTTCAGAGGTTTAGTCTATTATCATCATGGTGGGACATGGAGGCATGCAGGCAGACATGGTGCTGGAGAAGTAAGTAAGAGTCATACATCTTGATCCAAAGAAAACAGGAAGTAAACCGTCTCGCTGAGCATGGCTTGAGCATATCTTAGACCTCAAAGCCCACCCCCATGGTGACACACTTCCTCCAACAAGACCACACCTACTCCAACAAGGTCATACTTCCTAATAGTGCCACCCCCTTTGGGGGCCATTTTCTTCCAAACCACCACATACCCCATGACATCTTCTGCATCCAAGGTGACAGATTTCTCCTTTCCTGTATGTGTTTCCATGGAAAGTTATTGGGAGCTATGTGACAGTCACCTGAATAAAGTTAGCCTCCTACTAACGGGCATTTTGCTTTACTTCTGATTGTATCCCTGGAGCCTGGCATACTGTAAGTGCCCTATAAATGTTTACTGCGTGAACAGGTCACCTTCCTACTTTTAAGGATGGGATTTTGGTTAGCTAATAATTGGTGTCCTGATTACTATAGACGTCCACTGGTAACACTGAAAAGGGACATGTAAGAACTTTGAAAGTGAAACTCAAAGAGCAATCTGGCTTTGAACTCTTCTGTCCGTTGCTAGACACCTTCCCAGTACTCACAACCAGCCTCGCAGCATACATGTCCTGTCGTCACAGATAAGCCTGTTGCTACATGCAAACACCGTCCATGGAACTCTTAGAGTGTGACACTTTAAACATAAGAAACCCTGTTCCCTTCTTGGATCCATAGTCCACAAGGCCTGTGTCTCACACGTTTCCCTTTGAAACCAGGGAACATTCCCAGCCAGAAGACATCCTGGGGAAGGGAGAGGAGAGAACGGGAGTCATCATCTGTGGGCAATGTTCTTGTGCAAAGCCAGTTTGAAGGTTAATGACATGTCATACATCCTCCAGTGTCCAGTAACAAAAACAGGCAGCTCTTCCAGAATTCTTTAGAGCAGTTATTGCCCTGTGGAAGATGTGACCTGTCAGCCAGAAGCAGCGGGACCCAGGAAGGCAGTCCCTGCCAAAAGCGGAAAGAAACTTAACAGCAATCCAGGAAAAACAACTTTCACCGAAAACAAATGTGGAAGTGATTTTTTTTTCCCTGAGGCCAGCGAAGGGTCTCTAAAGCAGTAACCTTCCAACATGACCCACAGAATGCCTTTTACTTTTTATAAGGCTGCTTTGTATCAATCACCCGTGCTACAATACATCTCTACTTCTTTCTCTACCATTTTCAGAAAAATACATGTTGCAAGCCAATGATGACAGCAGGTCCCAGGGACCACGAGGGGTTAGCATACTAGTATTGCAGCTGGTGCAGACAGATCTGGGTCTGAGCTTCACTGACAGTCTACTGGCTAAAGCTTCCTCATCAGGAATTCACCCAGCCAAAGCGTTGCACCCCCCAAATGGATTGCACACCACCTCCACATCTCATCCAGCTCTTCAATCTTTAATGCCCTGCTGAGCAACCTTTGAAAATTTGTGCCCTTTACCACCTGGAGCTCTGGGGACATTTAAAAAGGGGTCAGCTCAGCATGTTTTTCTGTTACAACCAAAGAACAAACTGTCTGGTCCCAGCATGGAGTAGAGTAGCTTCAACCAGACTTGTAGAAAGGGTTAGAGCGGGGGTGGGGGGAGTGAGTTGGGAGGGTGGATAGAATTCAACCCCTCTCCACTGTGCCTTTACAGTGTGACATCATTATTCTATTTAAAGTGAAGTTTCTAGACTTCAGCTGCACTTAACTTCAAATGCAGGCTTCACATGCAAATTAAAAAATGAAATGATTGATTGCTTTTCAGCCCGGAGTAGTGCGGGCCCCAGATATTCCTCCTTTTAAGGTTTCTGGATGGTTCTTTAGAAGGCAGAGGGTTCTCACACCCATATGGTGGTCAACCAGCTGCTCAGGTTCTTCAGCAGATGTTTCTACTCCCCTCCGCTACTCCCCCCACCTCCTAAACACTGTCCAGCCAACATAGTCTTTGTCTTTCCCAACCAACATTCATCTCCAACCCACCCACACTGCACCACAACTGGAAACTCATTCAGTCCAGGCATAGGTCAGAGCCATGACGGAGCTCATCATGCTTGCCCCTCATCTCCTGTAGCTCTGGCCTTCACTGTTCGATCTCTGTGCAATTCCCTTTGTTTCGTATATTTTTGCCTGATTTATTTTTTCAGTGATTCAGTTGGAAACTTGAACACAGTCTCAACTATTCCATCCTGCCAGAGGAAATCAATTCGTTCTTTTCAAAAAGGGGTTTAGCTCAATGGCATAGCCCCTATCTAAAGAAGATATAAGTAAAAATAATGTTATTCTTAAAGGAGAGTGTATGAGCTGGGTGAGATCCACCCAGGCTGCCTCAATAGTACAAAGCATCAGCTGTGAATGTCCCTCATCATTTTTCAGGCCTAGAAATGCAGTTCCCTGGCATAGGGCCATCAGACAAAAGAGCAGCAAAGGAAATTTCGCCACTTTTTTGGAGATGCATGACCACAGAGGGTGTTGACTCCATGGGAGTCTGAGGCCATAGAAAGGGTTTGCACACACCATCACTCAAACGTTTTTTGGCTTCACCCTCACTCTGGCTCATGTCTTCCCCTACTTCCCGAGATGTTGTGAGCCAGCCAGCCTGGCTGACAAGCCCTTGCTCCTCTCTAGCTAATCTCAGCCCCTCCCTTCCTTTCTCCCTGCAGAAGCGCCCATATTTCACTCCATGTCTCTTAGTTAAGGGGGTGACAGGAGTTAGGCCAGCAAGGTTGGGTTCCATCAAGTCGGAGGACATTGGCCTTAATGGGGAAGACCAGGATGTGTGAATCCTTCCAGTTCAGAGGTCACTGTGACCACTGAGGACTTTCTGAATATGTTATTCTTAACATTGCTTCTCTATCAGGGTGGATGGAAACATAGTTTAAACATTAAAACAGATGCCTTCCAATTACCTAAATGTAGATAAGGTAAAGTTAGACAATACTCTGTCTACCTCAGATAGAAAAATAAAACTCCTAATAATTTTCAACTTATCATGCTAGCAGTGATTTCAGAGGCACTTCCCCTTGACAGCACATGGTTGTTTATCAACTGTGTGAGAATTGCAGCAGAGAGCTAAAAGAACTATAGGAAAAAGACAAACTAGATATTTTTTGAATGACTAACACAACAAACATTAACTGTGACCCGCCATGTGGGGACTGTAGAAGAACGCCATCTTAGATCATAACAGATCTAGTAACAAGAGGACAGGGTTGTCTCCTCCTCCAATCACCACAAATCTATTCCTGAATGGATCGAGCCTTTGAATTTCAATCAAACTGATTTACATATGTAAATAGAATCAATGTGGTAAGGTACAAAGATAGGTAGATGAATGTACAAAGATAGAGTGGTAGAGAGAGAGTGAAATAGATGAGATAGGTAGATAGATAGGTAAATAGATAAATGATAGGTAGATAGATGATAGGTAGATAGATGATAGATAGTAAATAGATAGATAGATGGATTGATTATAGATAGATAGATAGATAGATAGATAGATAGATAGATAGATAGATAGATGATTGATAGATGATAGATGGGTGGATGGATAGATAGATATGATAGATAATGATAGGTAGGTAGGTAGGTAGGTAGGTAGATAGATAGATAGATAGATTGATATGATAGATGATACAGGAAGGCAGATGATAACATGCTAGAAGATCAATAGAGAGATCACTCCAGAAAGTCATTATTTCACATTATTTTCTTTGCCTTCAGTAGGACAAGCAGACTTTAGTAGCAGTAAAGGCACATAATGACCTAGAAACGTGTCTCTCAAAGAATGATCTAAAACGCCCACAGCACAAGCCCATGGGACAGTCATGAAGCGAGTCCCTGAGGGTGTGGTCTAGGATCCTGCCCCTTCATTCATGGCCTCTCTGCTCCCATTTCTCACCAAAGCTTATGCCTGCCAGGTTTCAAGTGGGAACTGTGGAGCCAAGCTTCCTGGGTTTACAACTCAACTCCACAAAACAGCTGCAGTCCCGTTCCTCTGCATCTGGTTCTTCATCTCTAAACTACTGATGATGATAACTGCAGCTTGCACCTTGTGGAACTGTAAAACTATTCCATGACTTTGGAAACTAATTTTAAGAGGGAACCAGATAGATGGCTCAGTAGGTAAAAGCACTTGCCTCCAAGCCTGGTTGACCTAAGGTTTGATCTCCAGAACCCCACAAGGTGGGAGGAGGAAAACAATTCTCACAAGTTGTCCTCTGGTCTCCACGTGTACCCCAACGTGCACACATGCACACACACAAATAGACACACATACACACACACACACACACACACACACACACACACACACACACACACCAAATAAATGTGCAAATAATTTTTTTAAAAAAATCTTCAGCTACTTAACACATTAAACCCTTGGAATCATGTTGTACACAATCAAAGCACTACTTGTGTAAGGACAGCAGTGTGATTCCCTCAGCCATGTCCAACGTACTACCCAAGTACAAGAACTCACAAGAAGCAAACTCCTAAAAAGTTATAGAGAAGAACACAAGTTTTATCTACAGAATGTCCTGAACCGATGGTTTGGGATGCTTCTGGGATTTCTTTTCTTTTGTCTTGTGTGTGTGTGTGTGTGTGTGTGTCTACTAGATCCTCTTTTATGAAGCTGTCCCTTGCTTTGAAGGATTAGAATAATTACCTTCTGCCGTTCTTAATGCAAGTTCTATGGAGGTTATCTAAACGTTGGCTCCCCTAAGTCAAAGTCACATGTCTAGAAGGAAAATTATTCTTCACACATCTCTTTTGAGACAATGTGGCACATATAGAGAAGCCTATATGTGGATCTGTCCTGGGGATCTCCCATGATTCCATATTGCAGGTCTCATTCATGGAGCTGGAATTCACCACTACTCAGCTCCCCCATTTCTAGGAAAGACTATCTCCAGGATAAGTACATTGAAAAATTCTTCTTATATTCTAGGTCCTAGATTAAAACTGTATGCTGACTAGTCTTATGTCAACTCAACACACAAACTAGAGTTATCTGACAGAAGGGAACTTTAATTGAGAAAATGCCTCCATAAGATCCTGTTGTAAGCCTATGGTAGGTGGTGCCATCCCTGGACTGGTGGTTCTGGGTTCTAAGAAAAGCAAGCTTAGCAAGTCATGGGAAACAAGCCAGTAAGCAGCAACCCTCCATGGCCTCTGCATCAGCTCCTGCCTCCAGGTTCCTGCCCTGTTTCAGTTCCTGTCCTGACTTCCTTTGGTGATGAACAGCAGTATGAAAGTGTAAGCCAAATAAATCCTTTCCGCCCCCAACTTGCTTTCGATTCATGGTGCTTCCTCGTAACCCTAATTAAGACAGACTGGCTGGAAAGATGGCTGTAATAAGCCTTTCAGCCACATCCCATTAATAACTCTATCGGCTGGCTTCTACCATGGACCAGGATGTGGCATGTGGGGTAATGGAAGGTCTGTCAAGGGACAGTCCTGGCCTTTCCAAAGATATTTTGTCAAATTACCAGCCCCTCCAACCTCAGTTTGCCTCTCCATCTAGCCTGGCATCCCTAGTCAAAGCTTCCTATGTATAATTCCTTGTTTATTTCTTGTTTTCTCCACTGAATCCCTTTCTGTAACAATATGAAAATCCTCTATGTCAAGCCCATCTTTCTTAATTTTATTTCAAACCCATGATGTCCACTGTCTCCCTTTTATACCATTCTCCAAATGTACTAAACTGCTTATGGAGGTCCCCAAATGGGCTTATCATCTCACTCCCTACAGACTGTCCCACATGTTGGCCCTTCTTACTAGAACATTCTTCTCCCCACCATCAATCCAGTCATTCACCTGGCTGATGCCTACATGCTCCAAGACTACATATCTCCAAGTGAGATAAGGCATCCCCTCCCCCAAAGTCTGACCTCCCCGATTCTCTTTGAACAGACACATCAGTCAGGCTCTCCTCATATTGTATGTCCTGTTTGTTTGTCCCCCTCCAGAGCTATGACATCCTTGAAGAAGTTTGTTTTGTTCATTCTTCTATTCCCTCTTCAGCAGAACAATGTGTGCCCTGATCCAGCACTTAATGCCCCTTAGTGAGATGAGCATGTCAGCCTCTGACCACGTGGTTAAGGAGACACATCTGTGTGGGTCAGAACAAAGAACACACTTTGGAATCAGGCAGATCTGGGCTTAGGACGTAGCCTTGTCACTTCTGGTCTAGGATGCATGGATAACAAATTACACAGTCTAATCTGAATGCAAGTTGTGCATCTGCAAGGGATGACAATGATCTTTACCCTGCAGAGGTAGTCTCAGAACTATATAATACCTATCAAGAATTTGTATTATTGTATTAATAGTGAGAGTTGAGATTCATTCCTATACAAATCAAATAGCAGTTCAGTTCGTAGGCTGTCTGAAACAGACATTGAGTCCTCTGTCAAATATGTGAGAATAACTGAGCACACCTAAAAATCCTAAGGACTCCAGTTCCCAGTGAGGGTGTTGCAAATAAAATATGTATGGGAACATTTACTAGGAACAATTCCTTACCTTTCAGTCTAGCTCCTCAATCCATGCCTTGGGGAAAATTCTCAAATGTGCTGAAAGTAGTATAGTCAATACAACATGAGCTCAATTTAATAATTAAAGTCCCTATTGATCGGGTGGTAAACGCTACCCATGCAGTTCTTACATAATTCTTAAAGTCAACTGATATGGCACTCATGGAGTTGGAACCAGGAGACGTAAGGCAACTTCCTAAGGTCACGCACCAGGCAGGACATGCTCTTTGATTTCAGAAGGTCTTAAGATGCAGAATCACTGTTCCTTCTTTTTGATGGTGTGAGAACTCTTGTTGGCAACCTGTGAACACCTTGAGTTTCTCAGAAGTTTCTCATGTGGAAGTTTTAAATGTGGCTATTTTGTGATTCAAATAGCATGCAATGGAGATTACGGTACAGTTTAGACTTTCTACTGCAGCTGGGATTGCCCAGCTCTGGGATCTGCTGCTGCTGGCTCAAGGCTGCAAGCCCCATCAGCTGCTCTAGCTCCATACATGCCTGTCATCATACACCATCTCCAAAGTGATGCCTATGGAGCCATGACTAAAGACATGGGCTGCAGAACCTGTCTACTCTCGTGACCGCAATGAGATACTCTTTGTTAATTTGGACTTGGTTCTACTTTGGAATTAACCTTGTTCTTTGAAAAAAAAAAAAGGCAGCTGGTGCTTGCAAAGCAACACCTGACTGTCTTTTCTGATAGGAAAGAATGGCTTGTTCTTTTTTTATTGTTCAATTAAGTGTTTATTTACTGACAGGATCTGTTTCTGGACTGGCTTTGAACTCTCTATGCAAGACAGAGATGGCCTTGAACTTACAATCTGCCTGTGTCTACCCCACCAAGTGCTGGGATTATAGGTGTGTGCCACCATACCTGGTTTTATATGGCGATAGGGATTGAACCCAGGGCTTTGTGCTTGCTAAGCAGGCACTCTACTAGTTGAGCTACATCCCTAACTTAAGATTAGCTTATTCTTAATCATTAGTTCTGTAATTCACGAGTTATGTCATTAATTCATTAACAATTTCATTGACTTAATTAAAAATCCATTCTTCACTTGTTAGAGAGCAGCATACAGAGACCACACAGTATTGTGATGAGAATATGAACTTTTTTAAAGTCAAGTGAACATGGCTTTGCTTCCTGCTTTTGCAGTTTATTTGTTAATCACAAAAGTGACATGCACAGATGCTGAGAACATCAGAAGGACTTGGCTTTAAGCACCCTGCTCTGCTACTCATCCAATCTGTGATGAAGACAAGTTTCTCTGAGCTTTTGCTCTTCTATCAGTAAAAAAATGGAAAGAATAATATGTACTCTAAAGAATTCTTATGGACAATTAAAATAAGGTGTGCTATAAGGCACACAGCACAGGAGCGGAGAGGTAACAGCAACTCAATAGATTAGCAGATCACTTCTGCAGCCAAGACCCAGGCACTGTTCAAACAGATATACTTGGCATTTACAACTGCCTTCAAGGGAGGAATAAAAGTAAAAAAAAAAAAATAGCTCCAAAAGCCCACTTTATTTCAACCCATTTTTAGGCATTTCTATGATGGCACTTAAATTTAATTATTATATATCTTCATCCACCCACTCATTCATTTATTCCATAAATATTTCTTGAGCACCTTCGACGCACTAATGATTTGTCTAGACACTGAAAATCTAGCTTCCAATAAGATGGACCAAACTCCTCTGCTTTGGAATAATCCTTCTGTACACTGTGAAGATGTGTTACTCTCATTGCTATTAAAGAACTGATTGGCCAGTGGGTAGGCAGGAGGAGATAAGGTGGGAGGGCCAAACTGAGAGGACATTTGGAAAAAAAGAAGAGCCAAGTCAGGGAGTCATCAGCCAGATGCAGAGGGAGCAGAACATGTACAAAATGAGGTAACAAGCCATGAGCCGTGTGGCAGCATGTAAATGGATTGAAATTGGTTAATTTAAGTTGTAAGAGCTAGTTAGTAACAAGCCTGAGCTATCAGCTGAGCATTTATAATTAATAATAAGTCTCTGTGTGGTTATTTGGGAAGCCAGCTGGCAGGATAGAGCTGACCAACAGTCCTGATGAAAACCTCTGCCTACACTCCTCCTTCATAAACAGAGCCATATTCTCTGCTATGCCTTGTCATACAAATATGGAGCTGTGAGATGCCTGGCCTGAACTTCAGAAGACTACCAGGCCCAGAGTTCTATGGTAAGCTTGGGGTTGGTAGAACAGCATGGCCCAGATTCAGGAGAGGACATCATCAGGGAGGAAACAGTGAGTTGTGTTTGGTCATTGGGTGGGGTAGGCAAACATGAGCAATGGGAAGCCTTTTGGAAATGTATGAAAGTTGTGTGGTGGTACTCAGGTGTCCCTGAAAAACAGGCTGATGAGTGTGGGCTTCATTGCAGACCATTAAGAACCATTTGAGTTTATGGAGGGGTGGATAATAGCATTGTGGTGTGCTTCAGAAATATTAATTGGGTGACAGTGCATAGAATGGATAAAAAACAAGGACAGAGAAGACCAAGAAGCCAGCTGGTTAAGCATCACTGCTGTACTTGGGGTTCATTTTAGTCAAGGACAGATTGTCCTCTAACAAATTCAGGTGAGTTCCCTTTCCTCAGAGTTTGCAAAGTTAAAAATGTCCTTAAAGGAGAAAAGAAAACTTACCTCATCTAAGAAAGCTTATGATCTCATATAAAGAACAAAGTCTTTTGCTGTGTAAGGAATCCTTGGTGTTATTAGCAGAATAAATCAAACAAGGGTGTGAAGGAGCCCCTGAGAAGACGAGCCTGATAGCAGAATATTCAACATAAGTTGACCCACAAGCTTGAGACTTCAAGTGCTTGAGAGCAAAATTTGGCTGTGCGTAATGAAGTCATTTAACACAAGAGTAGAGTGAACGTCTACATGAGATCACTTGCAAGGGGCCGAGTGCTGCTGGCCCACCTGAGTCACCTCAAGCAGGTTCGCAGCATTGGTATTCCTCCTCCCATTTGTCACTGATGCTGATTTAGGTCTCATTCTCTGTTGGTGGAAAACAGCTCATTCTCGGACCAGTGAGTGTCACACAGCTACACTAAACCTTAGCCAAAGGGTCCTCAAGTTATATGTGTCTGTTACCTTCTCTTGAATTCTACAGAATCAAACCCAAAGTACTGCAGATTAAGGTCACAATTGTACCCCTCTCCATCTCCCTCTGGCCCAGCTTCTCTTTCCTGCCCTTCTATTTGTTCAGGAAATGCTTTTTAAGCACTTGTACCCCCTTCTGCATAGATCACCAAGACCTCTGCTCAGGCCACCACTCACCACCAAAGCCTCTCCCCCGGACCCCTCATATCCTTGTAGCAACTAAGATCTGCTAATGGTTTGAAACAAGAAATGCCCCCCCCAAAGTTCAAGCGTTTAAACACTTGGTCCCCAGATGATGAAATCCTCTAGCGATGTCATGGAACCTTTATAAAGTAGGGTCTAGCTTGAAGACACATGTCACTAGGAGCAAGTCCTGGTGGAGAAAGGGGAGGAGCTGTATTGTTCCTGTCATCTTCCTGTTAGTCTCTCTGCTTCCTGTTCTCCAGCCATGACATGAACGAGCCTTCAACATAAGCTCTTGATGCTATTCCTTCCCCGTTACAGTAGACTGAAATGTCTGAAACCATGAATCAAATATAAACCCTTCCTCCCCTAAATGTCTTTTATGAAATATTACCACAGTGGTGAGAAAAAGTAACGGAAACACCCTCTTCAAGCATCCAGCCTCAATGAGCCTCCATCAGTCCACTCCAGACTATCACCAAGCCCCCAAACTCAGCTATGCCACAACCCTCCACTTCCACCCAGTCGCTCTCAAATTCAGGCTCTTTTCCATGGATGAACCTAACTGTGTGATATTTGCAAAGCTTGCTGTTCAAAGTGCGATGTGCAGGTCTCCAGTAGCTGTCTCATCTGGCAGCATCTTAGACATGCACAACAGAATCTCCATTTTTGCCAAACCCCTGATCATTTACATATGCATTGAAGTTCATGATATACTATCTAAAAATACCAGTCCAATATATGGCTTCCCAGTTCCCATTCTACTGTAAGGGCTAATGAACTTCAGCCTACATGAGTCA
>CABHPR010139207.1:6981-17729 GCA_902168415.1 Peromyscus melanophrys | reverse complement strand
TGGCCAGTACAGAGCATCAGTGGCCAGTGCAGTGCATCAGTGGCCAGTACAGAGCATCAATGGCCAGTGCAGTGTATCAATGACCAGTGTAGTGCACCAATGGCCAGTGTAGTGCACCAATGAGTAGTGCAGTGCATCAGTGAGCAGTGCAGTGCATTAGTGGCCAGCACAGAGCATCAGTGGCCAGTGTAGTACATCAGTGGCCAATGTAGTGCACCAATGGCCAGTGCAGTGCATCAGTGGCTAACACAGAGCATCAGTGGCCAATGAAGTGTGTCAGTGGCCAATGCAGTGCACCAGTAGCTAATATAGTCCATCAGTGGCCAGTGCAGTGCATCAGTGGCCAGTGCATCATCTCCTTCTTAAAACTACTGTTTGTGATTTGGTTTTTCTGAGATCACTGGTTATCACATTACCTCTAATTTGTGTTAAGTTTTCCTCAGAATAAAACTTTACATCTTTAAAAAAGAGACTTACTTTCTTTTAAATTAAGTGCACATATATGTGGGAAGAAAGAGTATGTGCATGTGTGAGTACAAGTGCTCATAGAGGCCAGAAGAGGGAGTGGGATCCCCTGGAGCTGTAATTACAGGTGGCTGTGAGCCATTCAACATGGGTGCTGGGAACTGAACTTGGGCATATTAACCATCCCACCATCCCTCTGACCCAGACTTGACTTCTAATCAGTGTTTACCACCTGGTCACAGCTTTGACCTCAGAGGCAAATCCTTGACTTAGATGGATGCAGGGCAAAATTGTCCTGGGTACACAGAGAGAGGAGTTGGACAAATCTGACTTCTCACTTGCCTGGTCCTTTGGGTAGACAGTGGCTACCCAAAGTAGAGGTGGCTATAAGCTGGGAAGCTAGAGAATTTTGCGTCAAATCAGTCATAAAGGCTATGTGGGAGGTTAGAAAACGTTAAAGTTGTTCATAAAGTCTAGGTGCAAGGCAAAAAGGCAGCAGAAATAGTAATGTAACAGAAAGAAAATGAAAACCCAGAGACAATGGAACCGAGGGAGTGGCCAGTCCCCAGACTGACCTCTAGATATGCCCCCATATTCAGTTTTCATGAGCCTTGATTTCCCCCAATTCCAGTTCTGACTGACATGGCTTCTCCTGACCTTTGCTCTTTGGGAAACAGGTCTTGGTGACCGTAGTGTGGATGGCCAGCAGAAATTTGCTGCAGGGCATACAATCAGAGATGATTAAATCCCATGTAGAAGACACATAGTGCGAATATATCAACATGTAAAGATGAAGATATTTGAAGAACAAATGTGACGATGAAAAAGATAATAACCATCATGATACCTTTCAGCCTTTTCATGCTGGGAAAATGGGAAACATCAGCAACAACTCCCCATCCTCAAGCCAAGCACATCTGGAAATGTACCCGTCATGGGGCATATACATTTGCAACTTAAACTCAGAAGAATCAAAAGCAAAGGATTCAATAGTTAACTCAGATGTGGAAAGCACACATTGCATTCTCATGAAAAATATTCATGCTTAGAATTCCCACTACTAGTTAAATGACAAATCAAAAGAAAATGGTGTTAGGAGTCCTGGCTATCTTCTCAGATGAGATTCAAAACAAGATTGCATCATCAAGGAACTAAAACAATGCACTCTGTGACATGGAGGAGTCTGAGTAACTCCAGGTAAAATGACATCAGTGACAAAGAGAAACTAGTGCAGCCAGGCATGGTGCTGCAGGCATATAAACCCAGCACTTGGGAGGCTGAGGCCAGAGGATAACTTGTGAGTTCAAGGCCAGGCTCAGCTAAATAGTGAAAGAGGAGGGTGTGGGCCAGGCTTAGGTGGCTTAACCCAAACTTGGCTAATTATAAATCTCATCTGAGGCACTTGCTAGAAATACATAAAATCTCTTCCTTGGTGAGTTTGAGCAAATGCTTAACAAATCAATGATGTCAATAACATACAGTTACTGAAGAAGAAAACTGAATGTAAGTTTTCAGGCACATCCTATTAGCTGGCATTTCTCCTTTGAACAGGTGGCATGTAGTTTTAGGCAATGGGCCAATATGGGAGCTAGTCCTATAACTCCATTATCCAAAGACTGTTAGAAAATGAACGACAAGGGATAGACTAGAAGACAATTATATGAATCAGTCAATAAGTGTTTGGGAAAAGTCCAGTCATAGAAACACTTAGTTCAAGATGTTAAAAAAAATAAAAATGAGAAAGAAGAAGGAGGAGGAGGATAAGAGGAAGAGGAAGAAGAAGAAGAGGAAGAGGAAGAAGAAGAAGGAGGAGGAGGAGGAGGAGGAGGAGAAGAAGAAGAAGAGCTGGTTCACTCAGTGGAAACAACCCTGGGGTCTGTTTATAAAGTGATGGTACACATTCATGACTCTTAGAAATCATGAAGGCAGGCAGACCAGGTATTGTCTGGCAAGTATGTTGACTCACACCTATTGACTGGTTATCATGCAACGGAACTGTCTGCAGAAGAAAAGTCACATGTTATAATTGAGCAAACAAAAAGACCAGTTTATTATGTAAGAGAAGCCAAAATGTTCTCATGTACTATAGAGAGTAAACTTACAGGGTACATAACAAACAATTTAATATACTGAGAATAAATAGAATAAACATAACAAGGAGTAGTAAAGAATAACATATAGAACCTCACTTGTGTACAGGATAGTGTAGTTTTACACCAGAAGGGGCTATGTCTGTAGGCAAACCTTTCTATGTAAGAAGAAGGTGTGACTTGGTAACAAACCTCATGGATATTTAGCCCCAACAGAATTTTTCAAACGAGCAGTATTTTAGTAGATTAGCCAATTTTTTATGAAGTACTTTTGAGATTGAATTTACTGATAATGACTGTGATCTACTGGCTTTTTGCAGATAATACTATTATTTTCTCCCAATGCAGTCTTATATGTGGGACAAGAGGTGGTGATTTAAGCAAAGTCATCCAGACCATTTTTGTCCATCATTATGAACTTCTTACACTATGGTTCTGCATCCAAGAAGACACCTTGATATATCCTGATGCACAAGAATTTTAAGTCTTGAAACAAATGCATTCCCCATCAATTATGTGTCTTTGAGATCTTGCAATGTGTGAAAACCCTTATATGAAACTCAGCAATGCTTGTATCAGATGGGCAAGAGTTACAGAAACTGTGGTAGCTAGGATAACAGGGAAGCTAACGTTCAGTAAGTTTGACTTTATTAACTAGTATTTAAGTGAAACAGGACACTAATACCCTGCAGATTTCTGGTACACTCTTGTGCACTAAAATTAGAACAGGACAAATGGTCACATGTATGTCATCAATGTCTACAGGTGAAATCTGCCAAGTAGAAATAAAAACTCACTATTTATGTAACCCTCCCACAGAAATGTATTGTAGGGAATATTTGGTACCCTTGAGGAATGTGCACTTGCCAAGATTAGCATACAGCTAAGATGTGGCATGAATGTGTGTGTGTGTGTGTGTGTGTGTGTGTGTGTGTGTGTGTGTGTGTGATGGATAAGGCCATTTACCTATATTCTATATATAATGTAGCACTTCAGGTTCAGAGTCATTACCTCGCTGATAAAGAATTAAACTCCAGAAAGCTTAACTGTCCTATTGCTAGAGGACTGAACCTAACTTGAACTTTCTCTTATTGGACAGAGGAAAATGGAAACAGGTATAATGTTTTCAAATATTCAACCTCATGTCACAATCTTTCTCTTGTGGCTCTACAGAGGTACTAAAAATGCATAATTCTTGGTGACAAGAAATTATTAAAAAGGGGAAAAGTAAAAAAAAAAAAAAGCATAGAAAATATTCTCCTAAGGTAGATCGTGAACTTGAGTATTTCGTTAGAAAATGAATTTCTTTTACTCTCTTCCTACATGGGCGTCCCAACAGCGAGGCAAGGTTAGCCCTCCCGGGAAGAGTGTGGTAATGCAGATTACTCATTTCAATCCCTGTGTTTGACAGACATTGACCAGACTTAACTCAAACTGATTTACTTGCATGTTTTAACATAGCCTGCTATTATAACCAGGCCTGATCATTAGAAAAATAACCCAATGATGAACCTACAAGAAGTGTCTCTCAGGAAACTGTTAAACCAAAACAGAAAACAGAAACCTCAACTTTCATACAAAAATCTGCTGAAGTTTATGGTGCTGCCCTGTGAAGACCAAGGTGAAGGTCCCTCGGGTGTGCTGACTGCAGGCATTTAAATCCGGGTAGGACTGCAAGGCATCCCTTCACATGTCTGCACGAACAAATGAGGCAAACACTCCATCTTCCTGGGCCAAGAGGCTTTCTGGGGTGTCGTATTCTAAAATGTTCCCTCGCTTCATCACGATGACCAGGTCTGCAGTCAGAATGGTGTGAACTCGGTGCTGTGTGAATATGAAAATCAGCAACATTAGTTATGAATCTGAACTCATGAGCCAAAACAAGGAATATGAATATTTCACAGACTGGTCATGCATGGTTGCTTCTTTACTTTGGGTATGCCAAGAAATACTCTTTTCTTGCATTAATTAATTAATTAATTAATTAATACACTTCTAAACACCAACCAATGTAGTTAGCTGTGTCTGCCCTGTCTTAACTTTAGTGCAGCTAGTGTTGTCATTATTTGACTAAACCTGACAACTATGCACACTAATAAGTGTGTGTCTCCGTTAAATGCTGAAGGGAGCCATTGTCAACCAGTTGGGTTATATTTTATTCCTGATTACAGTTATCTCATGTGTGAGCCCACTAAATCTCTGGATTAACACACAATGAGAAGGACCCTGAGAGATTCAGGTCTGAGGAATCCCACCTGGGGAAGTCTATTCTGGCATTCAGCATTTGAATGTGTTATTCAGGTGTATTGATGTGTGGTCTCTTATTTGGTGGAGATCACCTTCAGTCACAGGCTCACTTCCCATGTGGCCCCCTTGGAAGAGGGGCTATGGCATTACTTAGTAGTAATAATAAAAACTGCCGTTTATCTAGGATATGCCCTATGTTGAGTGTACCACACACTTTGGAATCATCAAAATGTTCTTCAGCAGTGGGTCTCCCCTCGCTCCACTCCATCAGGGATATCATTAGGGTTCAGACAGATCAAGAAAAATAGAGATGATCCAGATAATTAACAGCATGATCATCATCGAATCATCATTGAGACAGGTTTGCTAGCTTCAGAGGGCAAAGTCTTTTCATCCTGCCATCCCTCAGGGGATGCTGGCCAATCACAATGAGTGTTGTAATGATGTGTGTGAGCAGGCTCTGATGCAAACCGACTTACATTCCAGTTCCCATACCTGTCGCCTGTGCAGTCTCCATCAGCATCCTAACCATGGGTGCTGCAGCTTTGTACCTACACAATGATGGCAGCGATGGCCCTGCCTTCCAGCATAATGTGAGAGACTTTGTGTGGGAACTGCACACCTTTTCTGGCACACATAAACAAATGATAAATGTCAACTGCTGTTAGGAACTCTCTTGATGGTTTAGAAGGAAAACTCTTGGTGGCCTTTATTCTTACTGAGATCAGCCTATACCATAAAAATCTAAAGCCAGTCTCATGCTGTTTTAAATTTGCTGGGAGACACATTTTAAAAGCAGCAACAAGCAGTTGAAAGCAACTCTAGTATATACATACATACATACATACATACATACACACATACAATCGTCAGCCTGTTCTCTGTGTTAGCATTTTGATGTGTAACCAGCATAAATATCTTCATGTGTCCTTCTCTATTTTCTGTTCTTGCTGTTTGAGATGCATCATGTATTTTAGACATACAGTGACTCTCAAGAGCTACCAGCTACTCTCAAGGTCTCATAGTCACCTCCAGCTATTTTTAGGAATTTTTCAGAAGTTGGGGGGCAATGTCCATCTTTGATAAAAGACCAGAACCATGTGCACCCCCATGCATCTGGAAGAAATAGACATAGCAAATTGCTTTATAACTATTAATGCATTTTCTCTCCAGAAAAATATTATTTCTTCAATAGCCATATCAGAGGTGCTTAAAAAAGAATTTGGCTTTTATGTCTATGAAGACAGTTTTATAAACATTGCTGTAATAGTTAAAAATAATGTTTACTAAAATAATAAAAACACTGAAAAATCTTAGCCAACAGAAATAAATATAGTTTGTGCTTATTCCATTAATTCACATTACTTTTTGTTGTTGTTAGGAAAGTGTGGGGTAGTTAGTGTTGAAGAAAATTTCAAAATGCTCCAGAGAAGTTATCCAATTGAGGGTGAGGAATAAATCGTTTCCATAAATAAACACCAGGAACTAATTTGGAATGTGATGGCTCCTTCTAAGAAGCCAGAAAAACATGTATTTTTTAAAGATATTTTATGTTTCAGTGGCAGTTGACCAAGGTAATGGGGAGCTTTTAGGCTGAGAAAGAAAATAAATCTTAGCAGAGCTGTCGATCATTCTGGAAGGAGCCTATGACAAGTGAGGTGCTGGTCTATCGTCAATGAGCCACTTGTGTAGCATGGGCTTCTCCAGAGTCTCCTAGTGATACCTCATCCTTGTGACCTTTAGGTGGGGGATGCTGGGAGTTTAATGACCTCCACACTGGGTGTGCATAGTGAAAAGTATTCCACAAATACAGTTAGAAATCAGGTAAAAGAATGTAACTTTGCATTAAAGATACAAATTGTGATCAAGTAATCTTCAAGATAAAGACTTCATGGGACTGCCCACCACCACCATGCTTCATGCAGAGCAGAGCTTTGGTCTCCTGGGTTACCAAGGGTCTGACATTCCTTTCTCCTCCCACTCACGAAGGAGCAACAGGGAATTCTCCCTACATGTCTCTAGTGAGACAACTCTTGAACCGTATTCAAGAAGTGGTGTTTCACGTCAGCTAGCTCTCTGGTCTCTTAGATCATTTACTGCGGTGAAAATGAACTTGTGAGGCTGCCCCCCATCAAGAAGGAGGAACCAAGGAGCTTATCAGGAAAATTAGAGAAAGTGGGGCTTCCTTTACCTGGGCCCCATGGGAAGTCATTTCCTGGAGCTTGAGGAAGACGCACTTCAGAGAGTGGCTTTCCCCCACAAGTAGTAAGGGTTCCTCAACCACTCAGGCTCTCAGCAATTACACTAAGCAATCACATAAATTAAAAACCTTCTTTGGGCAGGTAACACACATGGCATTTTTAAAAGTGACTAGAAAAGAGCCTCAAATCAACTGATCCTTAGGACAGAGGGAATCTTGCTTCCTATTTCTTAAATGCTGTCTTTGAGAACATAAGCATGCTCCTCAGTCAGTAGCACACACGGTGTAAGCACTTGGTCGAGCTGACTTGCACAGTCATCCCCATGGTTAGTTCTTCCCCCAGCTGTGATCCTTTCGATCACAGCCTCAGCTCTGCCTTACTCAGGCGAGTCAGCTAAGACATCTACCAGAGAATGAGACACTTGGAGGAGCAGATCACGCTGGGCTACTTGTTGGTCATCACCAAAGTAGAAAAGAGGCCATTCTTGTGTTCCAGTAAGTTTGGACCAGTGTCACACTCCACTAAAATACCCTCAGAAAAGACTAAAACAAGGCCTGCATCCACAATAGAAGAGACGCGGTGCTGGAGGAGAGAGAAGTGGAGAGAGAAGAGAATCAGTGAGAAGGAAAATGGATGAGGTCTCATCAAATAAAGTCTTCAGTGGGCTGCAATGAGAGCAAAGATCAGACCAAACACAACGAGGAAGAGACAGAAAAACTAACACCCTTGCAAGCAAGCAAATGGTGGCTAAGTGACTCAGCAACCCAATCGAGGCTACCTAATGTAGGGACATTACTTCCCGTGCCATGGGCATCTCATTGTCTTCTGCTTTAAAATGGGTAAATGAGGAGAAATTATATATAAATATTAACTAAATTGGTAATGGAATTTAGGAACTTTCTGAAAACTACCATGCTGCTGGAAATTAGCACTGACACTGGTCAGTTGGTGTCCTTACATGTCAGATGGTGTCATTGAAAATCAATGATATATATGACATGAAACAGGAGAGAAATACATAATTCAACATCAATATATTTCACCTTCTCAAACTTAAAGCTCAGAGACCCTTATAACTAAAGCTACAGAGAAATGAAGTGATCCCACACATGTCACTTACAGCTATGGTCACGACTGTGCGGTCCGCAAAGGCTGTCATTACTACTTTCTGCAAAATGTTTTCCTGCCAAAAGGAAAAGAGAAGTTTCAACTTTCAGGAGCCTACTTTCTCTTGACAAAACATTGTATACCCCAAGATCAATACTCCACTGCCCCGTTCCTTCTGAGCATACTGACTCCAAGTCTTCTGTGGTACTGACAAGGAAGTATAGTTAGTAGCAGGCTGGGTTTTGGAAATGTCTTCAAAATACAAGAAAAGTCAGTTCTCATAAGTGGAAAGGGGACCATGAGAAGGGAGGAAGAGATCTTTCTTTAAAAATTAATTTATTTTACCCTTGTGTATGCCTTGTGTGTATTTATGTCGAGAGTGTCCAGGCACCCACAGAAGCCAGAAGAGGGCACCAAACTCCCTGAAGCAGGAGTTACAGGTGGTTGTGAGCTGGCTGATAGGGATGCTGGGAACCTAACTCAGGTCCTCTGTTAGAGCAGAGTGTGTTCATCACTGCTGAGCAGTTCTGCAGCCCCTGAGGAAGATCTTAAGGGATGGAGGTGGGGAGTGATGGGATGCATGTGACTTGAAAGCAGAAGGGAAGATTATTTCGGAGGAAGAGGAAGTATGGCGGGGTGGTAACGGCAGTGGGGGAGGGATGAGAATAAGAAGAAAGTGCAGTGGTGGCATTTTTGTGTGAAAGTGTCATGATGAAACCCATTGCTTTGTATGCTAACTGAAAAGGAAAGCTCAGTGGTTGATCTGACTGACAGATCTATTGCCAGGAACTCAAAGAAGAAAATGAAGAAGCACAAGAGCATGGATGTGCTTGCTTATTAGACCACAGGCAGTATATGACCAAAGCTAATCAAACCCTACCCTGGTGCTAACCTTTGACTTAGCAAGCAAAGAGAAACTGAAGTCCATGCCAAAATTTGGATTTTTGACCCATAAAGAATGTTTAAGACAAAAATACTTTTCTTCACATCACAAACTATGATTATCATTATATTTGAAAGTGTTGTGGATGAAGAGTCCACTTCACTCCTCGGGGAAAATCCGGTTACCCATGTATGCCATTCAGGTTGCTTGCTGCTGTTTGAGTCATGTGTTCTCACTCCCTCTCCTGCTGTCCATTATGCTGAAGCAGATGTCCTTGAACATGGCTGATAAATACCAATTTGCGTTACTTCAGACCATAGGCCATTTTGTTATTTTTATACTATGGTGATTGTGATATCACATAACTTGGTAATGTACTTTGATTAGTCTTAATAGACAAAAAAGAAAAAAAAAGTTGTAAAGTCAGGCATAGCGGTTTGTGCTTGTAACCCTAGCTCTCAGGAAGCAGAGGCAGGAGGATTGCAAACTTGAGGCCAGCTTGAGTATGATAGTGAGTTTCAGGCCAGCCAGGATTACATGGTGACACTGTCTTAGAAAGCTAGAGTAGGGGGCAGGAAGGAGGGAAGAAGCCAAATTATCACCTTCATATATGGTTGGTTCTTAACAATCTTTAACTGGCATTATTTGGGGGTAATTTCACCCAGTCTGAAGTGAGCAGCAGGAAGGCAGCATGGAGTTAGGAGTATAAAGACTCTGGTCTTTTCCATGAGTACACAGGGAAGGCCATTCTTAATTCAAGTCATTATTAATTTTAACAAATACAAATTGTTGTAGCCAACAGATGGCTTTAGCTATCATGGTCTACTGAAAAGGGATCTACATTCCACAATTCAGAGTTCTCATGACCTATGGTCTTATTCCTGCACACTGCTCTCATCCACTGAGCCCTGGAACACCCCTGGAAATGTGTCAGAAAATAAGGATTCTGTGCTGATGAGCAACACTCACTCCTCCAGACTAAGATCTCTGCTAAACAGACTTTATTTCTACTTCCTTTCCTTCCCTCTCTTCCCCACTATGAGTTCTGTACCAACATCGGTGCTGTTTCCATGACATTGATTTCTTTCAGAATCTTGTAAGTGAGGCCATGCAGGATTTGTCTTCCTGTGACTGGCTTGATTCATTTAGCACAGTGCCCTACAGTTCCAACCACACTGTCACAAGTGGCAGTGTGCCCTCCTTCTCAAAGGCTGTGTGGCATTCCCTGATCTCTACACACCGCATTCTCTTTATCTGACTGTCAACACACTTAGGTGTATGAATTAATATGTCAATAATGCTGAGAGGAGCAAGGCCATGTGGATACCTGTCCTTTATAGTCTGATTCCTTTTGATATACACCCAGTAGTGGGCTTGCTGGTTCATATGGTAGATCTGTTTTTAGTTTTTTGAGGAATTTTCATGTTTTCCAAAACAGCTGCACTAATGTTCATTTGCACCAACAGTTTGCCAGGGGTCCCTCTTCTCTCTATCCTCCATGGTGCTCACTGTTTCTCCATCTACTGCTCAGCATAACAAGCCCAGTCAATTATAAAGTCACATATTGTAAATGTGTTGATTTTCAACATTTCCACTGCAAAGAAATGTGGTCAATTGCTTGGGTTAAAGATACATTTGTTTGCTTGATTGACTCTTTCTGCACTGTATAACATGGATGGTGACTTCATATTGCCCTCCTCCCCGTGTATGTGTGTGTGTGTGTGTGTGTGTGTGTGTGTGTGTGTGTGTGTGTGT
>CABHPR010139206.1:39945-53696 GCA_902168415.1 Peromyscus melanophrys | reverse complement strand
CGAGAAGATAGATACAGGGACTCAGCCAACAGCCTATCTAGAGGGTTCCTGCTCTCCTTTGGTGTGAGGGTTCTGGCCATTTACCTTTCAGAGAGTGTGGCATCTCTAGATATCACAGAGAACCCACTCTGCCTCATAGGACAGAAGAGCAGCACTCGGGAATCTAGAGGAATGCCCCAAGTGATGGCATGAAGGTAGAAAAGAAGTCTCCTGGTTGCTGGTTGCAGCCCAAGCATGGGTCTTGAGGAATACATTTCTTTCCCCATTTCTTTCTTTTTGTCCTTTTGAAACAGGGTCTCACTGCATAGGCCTAGCTGGCGTGGAACTTGTTATGTACATGAGGTTGGCCTTGGATTTGTGATATTCCTGTCCAAGCTTCCTGAGTAGTGGAAATAAAAACATGTGCCACCATGCCTTGCTATTTCTGTGCTTTTCTATCTCTTATCCCAAATTTTGATCATTGGGCTTGGGAATTTATATGTAGGTAGCCCTCCTAAACATTGACCTGTAGAGAGTTCAGAGTCATTCAGAGAACAAGACCCTTCTTAGGAGTATATGTGCCTAGGGCATATTTCTATATTCCTTCTTCTGTTCCCACTGTCCATTGTATATGAGAGAGAAATCAGTGATGAAAATGAATATTCCTTAGGACGAGAACTGCCGGTAAGCAAAGGTCATTGAGGGTGCCAAGGACAGGAAGCAGCTCACCGGAGGAGGAGAGGTGTCCCCAGGGTGGCTGACTCTCTTGCTGATGGTGGAACTTAGGGTTATATGCCCCCAGTTCACCATCTATCAGTGAAGGGGACTTGGAATATTGTCTACTGGCATTTCTGGCTATTACAGTGACTGGGGTGTGCACTTAATGTTTCTGGAAAGATAGCTGTCTTCCCCTACACAAGACAACCACATTTACCGAAGAACAACCCCAGCTTTTTACTAATAAAGCAACCTGGATGGAACTAGTCATTTGAAACTCAAGCATCCTAACTTAGAGTCTTTTAAACATATATTTGTGTGTTTGGGGTGTGTGTGTGTGTGTGTGTGTGTGTGTGTGTGTGTGTGTGTGTTCTCTCCTTCTTCCACATGGATTCTAAGGATCACTCAGGTCATAAAGCTTGGTGACAAGCTCCTTTACATGATGAAACATCTGGACAGACCCAGTCTAGAGTCTTTGAACATTAAATCTCTGGAAGGAATATCAAGCAGAGAATCGAATTTTAGGACACAGTTCTACACAGAATAAGTATCCCAAAGAGAAAGCCTATGTGGCATCTGTACACCATCATTTGACTTAAAAGGTAACCCTGAAACAAACTCCAAATTTTGCATGAGAGAACTGAATCTTGTACAATGAAATTTTGGACCTGCCTTCTCCTGGGCTGGGAGTTCTAGGAGGGTGAGCTACAAATGTTGCCTCTCCTCTGTGGAATGGATCAAGGACAAGGTTGTTTTGTCTCTATTATGGTACATAGGTGGCATGTGACATTTCAGCGAAAGTGAGGACATAAACTCATAGCTAGTAGTGCGTGTGTGGGAAGCACAGTGAGCATGCTGGATATGAATGATTTCAATCCATGTAACATGAAACAGAAGTGGGATGCTTCCCGTGTATGGCCAGAGTGTATACTCAGTGTGAAGACTCTGGAGGAATTCTAACTACACTAAATGGACCCTTCAAAGTTTCTGGTTTTAGGGTGGGTAGATACCATCTGGATTTTTCTTAAAGGAGAGATTTGATGGAGCTTCACAGAAGCTTTGAAGTCTGGGGGAGATTTGTGTGTGTGTGTGTGTGTGTGTGTGTGTGTGTGTGTGTGTGTGTATTCACGTGTGAATATTCGTTAGCATGTGTGTGAAGGGGTGTCATTTCTCAGCACCTTTTTTTGTTGTTTCTCAAGACAGAGTCTCTGACTGGCCTAGAACTTGCCAAGTTGTCAATTAAACCAGCCTTAGAGATCATTCACCTGTCTCCGCCTTCCCAGCGCTGGGGAAACAAACTTGCTTTACTACAGCCACCTCAGGTTTGTTTGTTTGTTTGTTTGTTTGTTTTAATGTAGTTCTGCAGCCTGAACTCAGTCCCCAACCGAATCATCTTCCCAGTCCCTCTGGGGACATTTGAGCCCAAAGCTTCGAGGACTTTCAGAACTTGATTTAGGACTCCAGATGAACTGCTCTAACTCCAGGGTTGTCCTGCCCAGGTGGGGGTGGGAAAGGGAAAGTCATTAATCAAAAGGAGACAGGAGATGCCCTCCAGGTGAGCCAACACACAAAGGGAGGCAGTGAGCCCAGGGGAGAAAGAACGTTTTTTTTCTTGTGTCCTGTGAGGCCAACAGACAGGTCTGCTTGGAGGAACCGCCAAGAGATGGTCTCACTTGGTTCTTTTTCTTTTTTCCCCACATCTAGACTAACCAGACAAACTTGAACAAAACTGAACAAGCTGCCTAAACTTGAACCTTGGGGCTGCTGAGATGGAGCTAATTCCTGCCTCAAAGAAGTTTGCTAGGGTGATAAATGCACACTGACTAGCACTTTATATTTGTCAGAACTGGTATAAGATATTGGGAAGACAGTGACAATTTTGTGAGGTCACTTACATATATAACACACTGGGGACAGTTCTACCTCGGAGTTGCTAACACATGTCTGCCCCCCCCCCCCCTATATCTGTGCCACCTGGGAACCTACTGCGCGCAGTTCCTTGTTCCAGGCTTCAGACCTCATCCTTACACAGCACTTCATAGCCTCACAAACGGCTTTACCCAGAAGGACAGCATCTGGAGTTTTCATACTCTTTCATCAGAATTACAGTCTTTCTGTGGCGAGCATGCAGGGATGGTGTGAGGGATCTGGAGCTCACGTTGTCCCTCAACTAAAGTGACCTTTCTTGTATTGGCTTTCTGTCCTGCGTTCTAAGACAGCTCCGGCTGATTTGCTGAATGTTCCTAACATGTCTGATAAGGCTGCCGGGCCCTCGGACACATCAGCAAATGGACCAAAGATGGCTGCTGCTCAGAGCCTGTATAATAGCACGGGAGATACCCAGTGAATGGTAAACACAGCAAGCTCTTTATTACCTTGTGTGCAATAAGGGTTGCCGGAACGTAAACGTGGAGCAATGATGGTAAGCAGCGTGGGCTGCACGGAGAAGATAACAGAGGCGAGAGAGTCACACAGCATCTGGGGAGGGGAAGGGAGTGATGGGGAGACTGTGGGAGAGGAAGAACAAGGAGCCATTTATTTGGCTGAAGCGTGGAGTGTCCGGGCAGGAAAAAAAAAAAAAAAGACAAGGAAGAAGGTGCTGGTGAGTGCCCTTTTGGGGACTGAGTATAAAGGCAGTCACTTCAGTGTTTGGGGTAGAGGAACAAGGCCTTTGGAGTCATGTCAAATAACAGAATGGGTCGCTGGTGAGAACCCAGAACCCAGGCTCCGACCTCCAGGGGAGGCTGGAGGAACTCTGAGAAGCTTCAATTTTTGGACTGTGGTCTGCTTGGGTTTCTTGGCAGATGAGGAAGGTGATTTCTGTCCTGTGCCACTGAGAACTGTTCCCTGGGGAGGTTACAGTATTATCTGAAGGCCAGGAGCTAGGCAATAGGAGGCTGACCAATATAGCGCCTGCACTTGGTTGCAGATATGTGGCTGGACACTAAGGGCTGTGCAGCTTTCCTGTGTACTTGAGGATTATTCTTATGGAGGAAAAAAAAGAAAAGACCATCTGGAGAGACTTTGGGAAATTGATATTTTATTTATTAAGAGTAAACATTGAGGGAAAAAAAAGAAGTTTCCCTTAGGCTTAAATCACTTTCTAAATCTTCCTGCGTGCCAATTATAAATCACAGCTGGTCAGTGAAAGTGTGTGGACGTAGACCACGTCTTCACATTTCAAAAGATCCTTCCCTGCCTTGTACCTCAACCATGACTGATGCTTTCCACTTAGCACATCCCACACCATATATTCCACATCCAGTCACCCAGGGAAAGAGGATACACCTGAAAAGGCTCTGGGTAGAGTGGCGACTTGGCCAGACACTGACCAGACACAGACAGACCCTCAGCCAGGTCTGGGGCTCAGGCCAGAGGGCCTTGGGAATGGGCTTCCTGGCAGGTCCAGGGCCAGAGGAAAGGAGATTCCTGAGGCAGCTCCAGGAAGGAAGAGAGAGGACACTTAGCCTTTCCCTGTTCACGAGCTTCTTTTTATATTAGTTCTACTCTGGAGAAAAACTTGTCACCTCGCTTTGTTTCTCCCAGGCTAATTCGATGAAGCTTAGGCGATGGTTTTCTTCTCAAGGCTCCTGGGCTCACCTCTCCCTTCCCTTCAGTGGAAGGCTTACTTCGTCTCACTGCCTCTGTTTTCTCCTCACTTCACACACCTTAGTGCCTCGCTCTGTGGTCCTTCCAGCATCCTTTCCTCCCCAGCCCCCTCCCCTGGGAGCATGCTGACCCATGCCACGTTTCCCTCTGTACCACACCCTATGTGCTGGATTTGAGGTTCTCAGTACAATAGAGCTTTGATGATCTGCCCTAGTTGAGAAGGGATGTCCGCTGAAATTAATGAGGACTCCGAATAACAGCATTTTAAAGCTGAATTTAGTAGCTCTCAGCCTCGGTTCCTGGGAGCAGTGTGAACATTCACGTTCAGTGATAGCTGATGTTGAGAAATGGCCCATGGGATTAGAATAGAGACCCCTTTAAGTCCTTTACCGGGAAGCAGTTGTTGACCGTGAGCATATGCTGCTCATTTTTTATATCTATCACTCTTGAGTTTACCAGACTCCGCACGATCCACTAGTATTCGTTTGAGATCTTCCCAATAGAGACATTTTTTTCCTTCCAAAGTCTCCAGAAATTCCATGAGTGAAAAATTAAAACTTTAAAAATAACAGTAAATTAAAATACTGGGGGGGGGGTGCTTTTTGAGACAGGGTTTCATATAGTCCACTCTAACCTTAACCCATGTAGCTGAGGCTGGCCGTTGAACTACTGATATTCTTGCCTCTTTCCTCCTAAGTGCTATAATTATAGGCATGCACCTCTATGCCCAGTCTGAAATCTTAAAAATAATAAAGCCACTTCTGTTATCCTGTTTATATCACTTTATTGAAAGCAGTAACAATGTACTATTTCTAACAAACTATTCTTTAAAAAGAAAAATCCTTTCTTATTCGCTCCTGATTTGTTCGTGGTTTCCTTTTAAAAAGAACATGGTAGTTGAGGGAGTTAGTGGCCAGCTCTCTGGTTCAATAACTTTGTCCCTCTCTTCGCCCCACTTCTTACCATGTCCTGCCATATTCTAGCCCATATATCTGCCAGGAAAATTCACCGAGAGAAACACACATGGCAAATACTAACAATAATTAAATCTAGGTAAGGATATTTGGGTGTTCATGACACTATTTTCTCTATATAATTTTCACAGTAAATTAAAGCAAGAAAAGAAAAACTCACCAACTTTGGGGTCTCTCTATGTAGCTCTGGCTGTCCTGGAACTATCTCTAAGTAGACCAAGCTGGCCTCAAACTCACAGAGATCCACCTGTGTCTGCCTCCCAAATTCCGAGATTAAAGGCATGGGGCACCATTCAGAGCCCTCACCGACCTTGAAGAAGCCATCCGAAGAGACCAGTCTAGGCAGAGTCTCAGTTATAATGCAACCCTTGTCTTCCCAGGGTTGTCCAGCCCTGAACTGGAGAAGGTGTTAGCAACAGCAGCAGGAAGGCAGTGGGAGAGGACAGAGTCACACCAGAAGACCGTTCTCCACTCACAGGGACAGTAACAATGCTAATGACGGACAGAGGAGGGTACATTGGGGGTGGGGGTGGGGAGTGGGTGCATGGTTCAGTGGTAAAGCGTTTTCTTAGACTGTGTGGGACCCTGGGTCCCATCCCCATTACTGCCAAAGAGAAGCAATGGCTGGAGAGCATTATTTCTCATACACATTCTTCTTTTGCCCTCACAACAGTCTTGTGGGAAAGACAATGCTCTCATTTTATAGATGAGGATGTCAAAAGTCTATGGTACTAGCCACCAACACTAACTTGTCAGTTCTGACTTTCTTACTAGGCAGAGAGACTCTGTTCCAGGTGCCAGCATGTATCCATTAATTGTACCCGTCCAACAACTCTGAGTGACGTAGATAATGGCCAAGGGTACAGAAGTAGTAAGTGGTG
This sequence comes from Peromyscus melanophrys, assembly GCA_902168415.1. Classification (NCBI taxonomy): domain Eukaryota; kingdom Metazoa; phylum Chordata; class Mammalia; order Rodentia; family Cricetidae; genus Peromyscus; species Peromyscus melanophrys. Next base: position 47,536 of record CABHPR010139206.1, on the reverse strand, counting down.
GACTAGATTATGAACCCAGGACCGGAATAGCCACATCTATCCATCCTCACATATAATGTGGCACATTAGCTTCTAAGAGAAGACAATTGGCTCCCTCCAGGGTGCATTCAGTAGGAGAACAGGTCTGTTTGTCTTCATGATATCTTTTTTTTTTTTTTTTTTTTTTGGCCTGGGTTTTTTTGTTTTTTTGTTTGTTTTATTTTTGTTTTTGGAGACAGGATTTACCTGTGCAGCCCTGGCTGTCCTAGAACTCAAGTTTGTAGACCAGGCTGGCCCTAAACCCACTGAGATCCGCCTGCCTCTGCCCTCAGAGTGCTGGAATTAAAGGTGTGCACAACCCAACCTGGCTTGCACAGTCTCTTCTAACGTTTGAATTTCAAAATTTACTTAAGACTTAAGAGATACTTTATCTAACATTCAGATCTCGGAATTTTCTCATAAAATCAGATGTCTGGGCAACCCGGAGTCAGTATCCCACAAAGTGTATGTGGCTTTTGTTCTGTTAAAAGCTGCTCTAGTCACGCTTGTTAAAAACTTTAAGGAGGGTCTTATTCAAGAAAGGACAATGTAGTGAGGTTTTTACAGTAGAAAGATTAAATGTAAGAAAGAGAAGTGGGAATTTGCAGCCAAGGAGTGGGGTCAGTTGATGAAAAGTTAACAAGAAGAGACTTGGTGGGGGATGCATATGATTCCTACTGAAAGCAGTAGGCATATGATTCCTAACAAGGCTAGGAAATGAGGAATTTGATTAGCTAATCAGAATAGCAAGGGTAGGGGTTAATTTATTTATTTGTGAAATACAACAGGTTTATTGAGAACTACAGGGAGTAACAATAAAAGTACCATGTGCAACTTAAAAAAAAAAAAAAGGTAAGGTCTTATTCTGTAGTCCAGGCTAGCCTAGACCTTACAATATAGCCCAGTCTGACCTCAAATGCACAGCACTCCTCTTGTCTCAATCTCTGAAAAACTGGAAGCCACTCTTCCCAGCAAGGGAACTTCTAATAAATGGACTCTGCACTATTCTTAGTAAAACAGCTAATCAGACCAAGGACAGAACCCACCATTATGGCCTTGGTACCAAGAAGGCTCACATGAGCGTGACGTGGTTTTGTTCAGGCAGTCTTTGTTAGTACTGACGTAGACTTTAACAAGGCATGCTCTCTCCACTGTCAGCCTCCACCGTTCTGTCTGCAACAGCTCTGTGACCCCATAGATACCTCAGCCACAGTGCTTGGAAAGCTACAATTCCAAAGCAGCAGCATGTAACTGCCTTGCTACCATCCATATACCACCAGTTATGTCACTCAGCCTACTTCATCCCGCCATCCATCATCCATCTTGTCATCCTTCTTGCCCATGCACCCCTCCTTCCCTTAGCAGTCTTCCAATTGCACAGCCCCGCCTTCACGTCTTAGGGAAGGGCAGCGTCCAAGGACAGGAGAATCTGTTGAAGAGAGCAACTAATGGATCTAGAGATCAAACTACATCACCTCAGAATTCACACGTTGAAACACTAACGTCATGTGTGGCTTTATTTGGAGTTTCCATCTTTAAAAGGAGATAAATAAGCTAGGAGTGTGGCCTCAGCACTTTGGGAGGCTGAGGCAGGAAGATTGCCACAAGTTTGAGACCTGGGTGGGCCATATAGTGTGAGGCTTGCCAGGGATGGTGAGATCATGTCTCAAATAACAAAACAAAACAACCCCCAAATAAATGAATGAAACATTTAAAAGAGGGAGATAAGAAGGTAAATGGGTCAGAAGGGCATGGTTCTAATCCAATAGGACCAGTGCTTTTTTAAATGGAGGAGACAATGGGAACTCACGGACAGCGAAGTCATTTGAAGACACAAAGAGAAGAAATGTATCTGCAAACTAAGGTTAAAGGCCTCAGGAGATGCCTTCATCTGTCTGCAAACCATGGTCACAGGCTTCAGGAGACCCCCACCGTCTTGGAATACCAGTCCCAAGAGTTCTGAGAAAGTTCATCTCTGATGTTTAAACCACACAGTCTGTGGTACTTGCCCAGGCTAGCCTGAATAAACTACAGCAGAGAGCTACCGTTCATGTGCTCTCAGTCCGTGTGTGTGTGTGTGTGTGTGTGTGTGTGTGTGTGTGTGTGTGTGTGTCTTTCCCTCCGTCCCTCCCTCCCTGTCTCACTTTCCCCTTTCTCTGTGTAAGCAATTCCCCAATGCACGCGGTCATCTGGATTAGCTACTAAGAGAAACGGTCAGTTGTGCCAGTTTGGGCTGAGGATGGCGGAAACGCTGAGATGCCAATAGAGAAACATGCACTCGGACCCTCTCACTAAACCCTGTGTGCTGGTGGGGTGACGTGGCTTAAAGTTCCCCGCATAAGGAGCCTATGGAGCATGGAAGATACAAAGCCCAAAGTATTGAAGGAATACTCAGAGCTACGGGTCTCCTGAGCTGGTTGATTGGGTTGAACAGATCGTTTTTAATCCAGAGATTCAGAGTCTAGCTTAAACAGTGACGGTCAGGATAATTGCTGCACCACGTCATTTCCTCTCCCACCTTCCTGTGGGTCTTACCAGGTGTTCTACTTAGGCTCATGCTATCAATACAAAGATAGGTGGTTGCTGATTAACCCCGGAGGGCCTAGAGGACTGGAGGAAGCCAAGCTGGCTTCTGCCTTGTCTCCGCATCAACCTCCCAGCTGTCAGATTGGAAATGACCGTGGAGTTTGGATGGTGGTGCTGGCATGAGAGGCTGGACAAGCCCAGATGGGTTCTTGGGTCCCAGAGGACAGCCAATGGCAATAGACATCAACCCCAGACTCTAAACGGAACGAGCAGGGATCTGGAAGTGGTCCAGAGGTTCTGGTTCTACAATCCCAGAGCAGCAGCTTTTGAACCACAGCTAGTTACCTTGGCTGGCATCGTACTCCGAGAGGAGAATGCTGCAGTTTTAGTGGGTAGATAAAAGCATCAGTCTCATGAAGAGTTGACTGATGACCAGTGCTGACATACCCACGGCCCAGAGCAGGGCTCGGTTAGGTTGACTTCTATTTCCTAACTCCATGGCCACACCGCAAGTATATGGAAATACTAGAATTTGAAGGCCAACTGCAGTGGACTTTCGGCGATCCGCTGAGGTCCAAAAGATAATCCTGTCTAGCTTAGACTAAATGGGAAAACTGAGGATTTGCAGTTCAACTTTCCCCCTAGTCCTTGGCTCTCTGAATTCACACAGAGAACAGTTGGTAAGAGTTGAAAGAGGTACACACGTGACTAGTCTTCCAAAATCATGAAGATGTGTGAATAACTTCAAAGAGTTTTGGGCATTTTGGAAGAACACAAATGGCAAAAACTTTACCTAAAACAAGTCCTTCAGTTGTGTTCCAGACTTCAGTCAGAAAGCAAATTGCTTGGGTGATTTTAGTGAAGAACCTGGTACCAGGTATCTGGGAGATGAATGGAGACAAGGATATCCCCCATTTGCTCGGTCAGGGCTCCTGAGTGGAAGCTTCTCTTTTGCTTGTGATTTTGGGGAGTTGGAAATCACTCTAAGGACTGGGAGGGGAAAGGTATGGGGCCTCAGGAGGGAAATAGAGTTTTCTTCAGCAGAAAGGGTTTTCTTTTCATCTCCATTTCCTTGTATTCTTATATAACTTATATTAACAGGGTCCATGTTAACATGGACGCCTGGGGTTGGGAGATGGGGGAAGGATAAAATTTTGGGGCCGTGACAGGGTATAAGGGACAGGTCTACAGGAACAGAAGGGGAGGAAGAAGTGAATGAGAGAAGGGGAGGAAGAAGTGAATGAGAGAAGGGGTAGTGTAACACGAATCTTAAAAGGTCTTATCATAGAAAACCCAGAGCGATATTGGGGTGAAAGCTGAAAGATCAGAGAAGCAGAGCAAGCCAGCCACAAGTTCTTACCTCTACCAAATCCTCAGTCTAAAGAGAGCAAGTTCCCGTTTTCCTCACGCCTTATATACCTTTCTGTGTCCTGCCATATTACTTCCTGGGAGTAAAGGCATGTGTGCTTCCCAAGCAAAGGCATGAGATCTCGAGTGCTGGGATTAAAGGTGTGTGCCACCAATGCCTGGCTGTTTCCCTCATATAGCCCAGTGTGGCCTTGAACTCACAGAGATCCAGGCGGATCTCTGCCTCCTGAGTGATAGGATTAACGGTGTGTGCCACCACTGTCTGGCCTCTTTGTCTAATCTAGTGGCCGGCTCTGTCCTCTGATCCTCAAGGCAAGCTTTATTGGGGTACACAGTGTATCACCACAGGGTAGCCCTGCAGAATCCCCTTAAAGGATATAGGATGGACCAGAGTTCATCACTGCCTTGGCCCCTCTCAACCCCTCTGATGGGAGCGGCCTTGCTCACCCCTTCAGCTGCATAGACAGTCATATTTTCAATTAACTTCTCCAGCCCACAACTGAGGCTAGCTAGTGGCCAGTGGTGCTGAGACGCAATAAGAAGAGCCTGGGCAATCAAGTTCTTTCTTAGGAATGTTAACCAAGGGGGGGGGGGATTTGGAGGGAGGGACGTAGCTGAAAGGTTGAAGTACAGCAACCACATGTAAACTGAAGCCCCAGGGAAGCAGAACTACAGACTGCAGGACACCCAGGCAGGACAGTGAGTTGTCAGGATGCCTCCAGTCCCAAAGGGGTCACTCGTATTCTTAACAACACACGTTACACTTTTTACCTGAGGGAATTTATAGTTGTTTTCCAAATGAAAAAAACCCATCTTATCTCACCGAGTGTATGCGGTCTAAAAAGGTAGGTTGCTTTGAGAAGAATGCATAGGCTGGCTGTCTTAACAAACACAGCCGACATTGTAGCTTACTTGGAAGCTGTTTGTGTACTTGAAACGAGGCTTTCTCTAGGAAAAGGTTAGGGCCTAATTTCTCCCTTTGTTCTTGGGATGTCAGAGTAAGCTAAAACCACGCTTAGGTCCTGAAGAAAGGAAGTCTTGGCATCTACAAAAAATGGTTAGGTCCTAAGAAGTCTTGCTTAAGTTACTAGGCTCCAGATCCATGACTCTGGGGTGGGGTGGAGGGAAGCCCTGAAACCATCTCTTTACCCAAAGGAAACAAAGGGGTGTGGCAACTGTGTGGGTTCATCATTTCTCGTCTCTGATTTCAGGGCCCAGGAAGGCTGAACTGGATGGAAAACTAAGGACAGCTCTTGTCAATACAAGGCCTCATCTATTACGTCCGCAGCCTCTTGGAAATGTCCCCCAGCAAGGCTGCCATCGGCACTTGACTGAAAACACATGGTCGGAATCCACTCAGAGCAGGGATTCATTATTGGGAATAATAAGGGAAAGTTTTTATCCACCCTCCCCTGTCCCCCCCTCCCCCCGCAGGGAGAGCTGCTTTCTGGAAGTCACAAGGCTCAGAGGGGATCTGAATCATGTCTGGTAAGAAGGGAGGAATGGAGGCCTTCCAGAAGCCTTTTCACACGAAGTGAGATTGTCTGGGGCAGCTCGAAGTTAGCTGTTTTATCTTCAGAATATCAGGCAGAGCAGGCCATGACTCCTTTTAACTCATTCTTCTTTCCCAGAGCTATTAGTAGCTACAAACACGGAGAGAAAAGTACTGAGTTAATTGGTCCTCTTTGGTTATGTCTCTTTTTCCAAAGAGGTCTCCCTCCCTCAGCTCTGCTCCCCAGAGATCGTTGATATACACCACTCGATCCAAGGGGAGGGTCTACACAAAGAGTGACTTTGAGAGGAAACCCTTGTCAGCACAGTGAAGCAGATGTTTGCGCCATCACTGGTATGGTGTTCTCTTGGGGAAGTCTGTTCGAGTGCTCCCTTTGGGGGTGGCTGCTTGAGCGTGAAGTCTGGGAAAAGTGGGTGGGGTGTGTCATTTCTTGGGGGGAGAACATAATGGCCAGTGCTTGGTTTCTTTGTGTGTGTGTGTGTGTGTGTGTGTGTGTGTGTGTGTGTGTGTGTGTTCGTGCCCTTGGAGGCTAGAGAGATTGGGGGATTCCCTGGAGCTGGAGTTACAGGTGAGTATGAGCTGCCTGCTGTGGGTCCTGGGATCTGAACTTGCATCCCTTTGGGAGAGCTGCAAGTGCTCTTAGTCACTAAGCCATCTTCTAGGCCTCCTGATCACCTTTTCAACCCCCATCCCCCACCAAAGTGGCAATGCGGACAGGCACATTGACACTGAAGTGCAACATGGAGTCACCACATGGATGGGAGCATGTCCGGAGTCTCTCAGGCCCGCACAGACTTTAAGTCACTGGTATTTGGGCAGCAAAATCAAATCTCTCATGATTTATATTTGGTGACTTGTTGACTTTCTTTCCTCCCAGGTCTGTATGGGGTGATAGAAAATATATGTTCCCTCTGATCTCTGTCTTTGGCTGAATTCAGAGATGGAGGCATTGTGTTTTTCCTTACTCTCACTCTTGGCATATTGGGCTGAGAACTATGATGGGTCCTTCCTTCCTCTGCAAAGAGACCTCCAGTGTTGAAGTGCGAACTCTTCAGAGGAGTGGTCCCTCCATAGCTATGGGACCAAAGTGATGCCCGCGAGACTGAAACCAAAGGCGCAATGATGGCCCTCCCAGGTGGTGCTAATACCCAAGATCAGTCATCAGAATCAGATGCTCTGTCCTTGCTTCTTCCCCATCCTTATCCTCTGTTTCTAGAATTATCCTTGAGCAATCTGAGGTTCCGACAGACAAACTTTTGCAATCCTGACTAAGGCAACTTTGCTTTGCTCACAGCACACAGATTAAAAGACAGTGTGCACAGTGTGCAGCATTTCTGGGTCAATCTAGAGTTCTGAATCTTCCCCAGGACTGAAGTACCTCAACAGGACATATAAAAGTACCCCTCCCCACAGAGAAGTATCTATACAGAAAAGAAGGACATCATCAATAAAAGTAACACTAATACGAGATGTCCTGCTAGCGCATCCTGGGTAGCACCAGCCTGGCACGTTCTCAGCTCTGCCTTCTCTCCTGTGTGTCTTTCCTGCATGTGTCTCCTAGTATTTGAACAGTGATGGGCATGAAGAAGGCAATGGAGACCCTTCTGTTATCTTCCTCAGTCCCAGGCCCAGGCTTGTGCAGCCACTACTCAGAGCACAGGATCCAACCGCAGTGTTCTTCTGTAATTATGTGGAAAACTATTTCTAAAGAATTGTATGTATAGTGTTGTGCCAAGTACTTTAGTGACCTGGGCAGGAATAAGAGGCTGTAGTAGCTGTGAACAGAAATACTACATGGGCAAAGGGCTTGGGTTCAAATCCCCACCCAATCTTTCCATCAAGAGGTTGACCTCTCTTGCCTCTACCCCCACCCCCGTTAGTACAGAAGGTACACACTGTGACAACCCACCTCACCAGACTGCAGAAGGGATCACTGCGACTAAGTATGGGAAGTGTGTCACACACCACGCACTGCTTGGTGTGAGCTGTCACAGTGCCCAGGCTTGTCCCAGCAACATGTGGCAGAAGGTCGGGGGGGGGGGGGACACTCAAAGCAGGAGAGGACTGTGTGGATTTGTCAACCACTGAGTATAGAGTTCTCAGAGTCTTTTGGGGTCAAAACCAACCAACCAACCAACCAACCAACCAACCAACCAACCAACCAAC
>CABHPR010139206.1:4425-20161 GCA_902168415.1 Peromyscus melanophrys | reverse complement strand
TGTGTGTGTGTGTGTGTGTGTGTGTGTGTGTGTGTGTGTGTGTGTGTATCTGATACAGTCTTTGGATGTCTTCCACTATTGCTCTCAACCCTATTTTTTGACAGTGTCTCTAAAGGAATCTGGGGCTCACCATTTTGGCTCAACTGGCTGGTCATCGGGCCCCTAGGATGCTCCTCTCTCTGAAGCCTGCCTCTGAGAACTGGGGTTGCAGGTACATACGGCCATGCCTGGCTTTCTACAGAGATTCTAGGGAACTGAGCTCAGGCAGTCGTATTTCCATAGCAAGTACTTTACTCATTGGGCCATCTTCTCAGCAGAAACTGTCCTCTGAAGCACACGGTTTTACAGTTGTTGAGTCGGGCTGCTCTGTTTCAGAGATCCTGCCCTCTCCTGTGTTTGGAGTGTTCTAGTGTGTGCATGTGGGCTGTCATCAAGTGTTGTGGTGTCTTCTCCAACACGTACGCCTGCAAGGAGGCCTGGAAACTAATAAAACCTTGAATCCTTTGTGAAAAAAAATGTGATCACATGCAGTCCTGCGTGCAGCATGTGAAGTGGGCTCTGCCTTTGAGGGTTCCAAGTATACTTGCAATGCCCAATGGCAACCCCCAGTTAGGTACATACAGACCAATCTACTTCTCTGGCGGTGAAATACCAGCCGAGGTAAAATACATAATAGTAAATAAGGGCATTCCCTCCCTCCCTGTAGTCAGTTTTTTGCATGATTCAAGAGAGAAAAAAAAAAGTGTGTGTGTGTGGGGGGGGGGGGGGACGGGGACTGGTAGGGGATCCTTGCAGTGGTGGCCTCAGTTGTTCATGGCTTCCACACTGGCATTCTTCCTTCTGCCTTTCATCTTTGAATGTCCAAACTTTCCAACCCCCACTGTCCTTTAAATAAATAAATGAAAGGTTATTGTATTCCATGTGTACAGGTGTCTTGCCTATATGTGTGTCTGTGTACCACGGTGTGTGTGGTGCCTGCAGAGCCCAGAAGAGGGTGGTAGAGTCCCTGGGACTGGAGTTGTGAGCTTCCCTGTGGGTAACGGGAACTAAATCTGGTTCCTTGGGAAGAACCGCTGAACCATTGCGCATGACTGTTGTAGACTGTGATCACAGGCACCAGATCTCCAGTATTTGATGGCAGCCATGGTCATCATCAGCTGCTTCGGCCTCCCACATCTTCTAGTATGCTCTAGATATAAAACAAGTTCTCTGAAGCAAAAGATTGAATGAATCAATGTACAAAGTGGTGACCTACCAGAACTTCACTGACTTGTATCTATTTAGTTTCTCCCCCAGTTAGGGGACTTAGAAAAAAAGCAGGCTTACCTCATCAATTCCTGCCAAGAGACTCAGCTTGGGCAGGACCCAAAGTCAAGCCATTGGTTCCAGCTTGCTATAGCATCATATGTTTTTCCTGGCCTGATTCGACACCTACAAGGCTCAAAAGTGGAAAAGGAGCCATAGAACAGAAAGTGCTGGGCACAGGAGGCCTTCTCCAGGATGATGACACCTTCCAGGAATAATGCCTGTGTCCTCTACTGTGATACAGGTGTACCAGCATCTGGAGCAGGTCAGCTTGGCCCTCCTCCATGGTTGGCCAGGGCAGACAATGGGGTGCAGGACCTTGGAGTACAGGCTATTCTGGAGGCTGCTTTTGGAGAGATCTGGTCCTGGCAGGCTCCATCAGTTCCTGCAATACAGCCCAGCCTCAGGAAACAGTGAGTCTTGTCTTTGTGGCCTAGGAAAGCAAGTTTGAATGGGCAGCCACGCACAGAGGCAGGCTGGCACCGGCTCTTCTACTTTCTCTTCCCCAACTCCCATGCCAGGAAGGCTTCTTTTAACCCTGGTGATGAACACTTCCTCTTTTCTCTTTTTTTCCTCTTCCCACCCACACCCCAGAGCTCACAATGGTGGAGGGTGAAGGAAGGCCAGAGTGAAAGGGGTCAGCCCAGTTAACGTGTCCACAAAGCATTCTCCTCCAGCAGGGGCAGGTGGTTGGCTAGGCTGGATTTCTGCTCTCTGTTTTAGGATGACATTGTAGTGTGTTCAGCTGGGGAAACAGTGGTAGAAGCAGCTGAGAGCCAGCTCAGCAGTAACACCTTGTACCCACCCACGTTTTCCTGTCCTGCGAGCTTTTTAATTTTCTCAGTCTTTCCGCTGATCAGCAAGATTCTGTGGTTGTTGATGACTTGGGCTGTGGTGTGCTTGTTGGACACATCTGATCCTTTCATTTGTATGCATGGTCCTACTAAGAAGCTTGGGAGAAACCCGCGGACGGACGCTGTCTTTCACCGTGGACCCTATTATCTCATTTCATCTGGAGTCTGGGCTAATAAAACCCATGGCTAAGTTCAACAAACCTTTCTTCTAGCTCTGCCAAGTAGCTGTGACAATAATCCTGCATGCCAGGACTTTTCCTCCTTGTTGAAGACATAGAACAAGTTTTCTTCAAATGCTTGGAAGCCCAGGAAGGGAGCTGCTTAGCCTTACATCAAATAACCCAAGAGTCTTTTGAAAACTCCGAGTCTTGACCCTTCCCCAGGTTGAGCTGAGTACTCCGAGCTAAGGGACAGGAGGGCCGGAAATGCTTCAGACAGGAAGGTCCGTGACTGAAGGAGGCTGTAAGATGAGGGGGGTTTGAAGCATACCCAGAGATCCTCATAGGAATTCCCTGTCATTGTGTTGAAGGAACCACAGGAAAGGCGGTGGTGGGGGCAGCTGCTGTGTGTATCTGGATCTTAACTCTGATTAGAATCTGCTTCATCTGTAGGAAAACCACTCTCCATGGAACACAGAAGCCTCAGTACCAACGTGGCAGCCATGAGAGGCGAGCAAGGGATGAGTTTACTGCATCTGTGTTGTCTTTCCAGAGCAGAGATGCCCAGGCCGCAGAGTCATACAGTTCCGGAAACAGGGTGGAAAATGGAATGTTTCTCAGCAAGCGTGAACTTCTTAGTTTATTTCCAGTTGGCCAGCTTCTCTTCTTCCATAGGCATTTGGTAACAGGAAGTAAACTGGTCTAAATCCCCATGAAATGTAATGTTAGGTTCTAGGAAGAACCCCCACCTCCAGCAGATTTGCACTTGAGGCTGTAAGATCATATTCTGTGACAGAATACTATGATGTTCTTTGATAGCACCTCTCTAGTGGCTATCTCCAAAGTGTTTCCTTCTAACATACTGGATTCTGGAAGAACTATCTAGAGGAGAACATGTTCCTTAAGGAAAACAGTTTCCTCAAGTCAATGGGACACTCAGTAAATTATAGGATGGGGCTAGAGTGAGATTTTCAACTCACTCTTTTTTCCTCAGTATTTCATTATTCAAAACTTCAAATACACAACAAAATTAAGAACTTTTGTAATGAGCATCTATAAAGCAATCATCTTGCTTTGTAATTAACATTTATTATCTTTGCTTTGGTTACTCCATAGTCACCTATCAACTCATCTGCATATGCTACATTTCAAAGTAAACTGCAAACATTAGCTCATTTTTGCCTAAATACTTTCACATGCATAAAAGGAATTATAAGTTAAGATTTGTCCATACATCTTAACAGCCATGTTGGGCTTTTCTAAGTGTACATTATGTGACTTGAAAGCATTAGTGATTTTTCCCAAATGTAATAGAATTAGAGAGAATGCAGTGACTATACACATGTGATATTATACAAACTCAATCAGTAAGCTGTGGCTTATTAATCTTCCAATAGTAGCATGTTTTATTGAGATATACTTTACATGCAATAAAGTTATTCTTAATATAGGCATTTCATCCATAGATTTCCCTTTGAATGCCACTTCAACTATATCACGTAAGCTTTGGTGTATTATACATTGCTTCCATTTTCTCAATTTTCTAATTTCCATTGTGACTGATTCTCTGGTCTGTTGTTTATTTCGGAGTATGTTTCTATGTGTTTTAAACTGTGTAAGCATTTCAGAATTTTCTTAATTTCTACCTGTTATTGGTTACTAACTTCATTCCATTGTAATTGGAGAAATTTGTATGATTTCAGTTCTTTTAAATGTTCTGAGACTCATTTTATACCCCCATATATAGTTTATGCCAGAGAGTGCCCCACTCATACCCTAGAGGGAAGTGTATCTGCTGCTGCCTCAGGAAGTGATCTACAGACACCTGCTGAGCATTTGCTAAGGTCACAGAATTCTTCAAACCTTCTGTTTTTTTGCTGAAATTCTGCTTAACTGATCTCTCTATAATTGAAAAGGGGATATGTAAGTGTCCTAATATTACTGTTGAATTAGCAATAGAGTTCTCCCATCCAATTTGTTTTTGTTTCACATATTATTTTGGGGCTTAGTTTTTAGAGGCATATATATTAAATAATAGCTAAGTATTGCTGATGGAGAGAACTTTTTTAATTAATTTTTTTTCATATACTATATTTTGATTGTTTTCCTCTTCCCTCAGCTCCTCCCAGATCCTCCCCATCTCCCTACCCATTGAATTTTATGTTGTCTCTCTTTCAAAAAAAAACAAAAACACACAAAACAAAAAAAACCATGGGTTTTGTGTTGGCCAGTCACCCTTGGACATGGGGCTTGCTCTGGAGTTGGCTGACATATACATGATGCTCCGCTGGAGAACACTGATTTTCCCTTTGCCCCCAGGTATCAGTTGCAAATAACTTCTTGGTTAGGGGTAGAACCCTGTGTCTACTTCCTCTTTAAGCCAGGTGCGATGGTTCATGCCTTTAATAAACAGAAGGTTCATGAATTTGAGGCTAGCCTGTGCTATATAGAGAGACCCTGTCTCTCTACTACAATACAACAACAACATGTCCACTTTTGCTTCTGGTAGCAATTTTGTGTGTGTATATGTATTTTGTTTTTTTTGCGGGGGGGGGGGCTTAAAGTTTATTTTCTGTGATATTCACATGGTTTTTTTCTTTCTTTTAAAAATTTTTAGTATAGTATATAATTTTAAATCTCTGTACTTCTAACCTTTCTGTGTCTGTCTATAGGAATCACCCTTTAGAATCAAAGACACAAATAGGTTGAAAGTACAACCACTTTCAACTTGCAAGTAAGTATGAACTATTTTGTCATTATCTGAAGTGGGGGACTGCACTTTGTTGCAATATTTTTGTAGGGGACAGCTTCAATGACCAACAACCACTCGAATTCTCTCCCTTACAGCAGGTGAATAAAATGTACCAAATAAACAAGACACCACAAAAACGGGAGCACCAGCCCATGGAGCACTCTGGACACCCAGTTAGGCAGGCCTGCCCGCCCAGATCCTCCACAGACCCACAGGAAGCAGAGCTGGATTCTCCAGTCCGGGCTTGCTAGAAAACACGGCCAAGGCGAGGCAGCTCCGGCATCAAGGGTCACAGAGGAAAGCTGTGGTGGTGTGATTATTACGGTAAAAAGATGCCAGGAACTCAGAGGGCGTGTCTTGAATTCTGAAGTACACATCCCTGTTACATCATGCTTGGGCCACATGGGCCTTTCTTTAGTCTCACAGGAATTGAGTCCAGGAAGGCAACATGTTTCTGTGTAAAGAGGCTGAAATATGGGCTGGACGCATCCAGAAACAGCTGGTCAAGGGGGACTGGCTTGTGTAATGTACCACATCCCTGGCTGTGCTGTGATGGGCGGAGCGCCAATGTAAGGAGTCCACATGCTCCTTCTTCAGATCAATACCTAGTACCACAGCATCCTTATTATTTCCATAAAGCCCTCCTCTAGCTGAGAAACGGTCAAAGGACAAGAAGGGAATAACAGAGTTCAGAGGAAAGGAAAGGAGGGAAGGAGGGAGGGAGAGAGAGAGCCCATTCTTTCTCTATAAGATGGAGTGGAGCTGGAACTTTATTTCCATGTAGTCAGCGTAACCAGAAACTTATCTGTTTAGACTTTTATATTTTTAATGAGATTGTGTCCAAATCTCATACTATATACAAACACAGGGTGACTCATTCATGTAGTATTATGGGAAACTCACAGTATCTTTAGCCCATAGAACTAGACCCCCATGCTAAAATAATTCAAGAAAGGGGGAATCTGCATGAGAAAGCCTTAGAAAGAACTCTGAAGAGCTCCACAGCACCTGCCTGGATATGTATGGAATTTAATACACTGGGAAACCACCAGATTGCCATCTGGCAGCTTACTCCAAGCACCATAACTCTTGGCAGAGTTTGGATAATCAGTGATGAGACCTAATGTTAATTCATTAAGCTCTCTTCCTGTGTGTCCAGGACTAGGGCATGTAATCCTCATATCAACCTTAACAGGTAAGTATTATTATACTTGTTTTACTAATGAGGAAATTGGCATTGGTTAAACAAGTCTACTGATAACAGAGGGGAAGGACTGGCTGGCTCTCCATGCCTAGGACATTTACTCATAGAGTCCACCAGCCATTTATAAGCTCTGATTTTAGGGGTGGTAGGAGGTGTCTTATTCAAACACCTCCCCCCCCAACCAACGACTCTAATGTTAGCATTTTGCATTAGAATACTACATTTGGATTTCAGCTGTACAAAGAGGCATCCCACCTAATTAATTCACACGGACCACTAGCAGAATATGTTCTCTGGAGTCAGTTAGTAGCTTCCCTTACATGGAACACGAAGCCTTGAAATTGAGAATTAAAATGAGCCAGACAATGGTGGCACACACCTTTAAGGCAGGCAGATCTCTGAGTTTGAGGCTAGGCTGGTTTACAAAGTGAGTTACAGTCAGGGCTACACAGAGAAACCCTGTCTTGAAAAACCAAAAATAAATAAGTAAATAAATAGGTAAATAAATAAAAGTAAGATGACTATGGGCTGGGATGTGCAGAAGGGTCTTTGGTGGGGTTCTGCAGTGTGTCACTCAGTTCCCAAAGGAGGAGTAGGAGGGGTTAAAGTCCTTCTATTGTGTCCCATGTTAGGGACCTTCTAAAGATCATAATTTTGTAAGTGTTTCTATATTTAATGTTGACTTGATGACTCTATAGGACTATATGACTCCTCGCCTTTTGGAAATAGCTTTACGTCTTTGCACTTATATGAATACCACATGTTCAAGATAGAGAGCTGGGAGAACAAAGCAAACCAGCCCCTTCTCAGCAAATCTGTGAGGAAAAACTTCATGTCTAAACTAAAGAAGCCAGTGGCACAGCATGGGTATGTACGTCTCTTACTTGAGCTCCCTGGAGTGAGGGCTAGCTCAGACAGTCTAATCTTTGAATGACCTTGAGGGCAGAGAATGTTTTTCTGAGGTCAGCCTCAGTCCACAATCCCTTGGTAGGATCTTTCCAGGTAGGCACTTGCCTCGTGGAATGGTGTATAGCATAGCAACCTGGGGCTTGGCCTAGGAGAGGAGGCCAACAGGGTGAGAAACCCTGCTTTGTTCCCTAGAGGTGAAAAACCCTGCTTCGTTCCCTAGAACCTCTATCTTAAATAACTCCACTTTTCCTCTTTCCCAACCAATGAATCATGTTTTAGAAGCAAACCAGAGGTCTGCCTAATGAGCACAGGACAAAATTCTACACAAGACAAGAGTCTGCAGGGATTTCCTTTGCTGCTCAGGCAGCCTCCCTAATAGGAGGAGGAGGGATGTGTGGGAGAAAAGGACCCTATTGACACCTCAGATTCCTAGGTCCAGGCAGGTAGACAGGTCTCTGGGGAACCAGTCAGTACTCCTAAGAAGACAATGGAAGGGTAACAAGAGCAACAAGGAGCTGGGACAGCTCAGTCTTCTTGAGGCTCAACTGTTGGATCTCTTTCATTAGCACAAGATAAGGGAGTTTGAGCCTGAGCCTGGAGACAGATGGGGGTAGGGGTCAGGGGTGGGAACAGGCTTTAAGCACATCATTGTTCTGAGTTTGGATTTCTTTGGTCATCTGTAGTTTCCTGAGTTATCCCTGCTTTATTATGTGTGTGTGTGTGTGTGTGTGTGTGTGTGTGTGTGTGTGTGTTACTGTGAGTGTAATTTTGGACCATGAACACTCTGTGCAATGTTGTAAAACATTATTTTAAGGTGTGTTACTTTTGTTTGTGTTGCATTTGTTTAACTCTGTGAAGCTGTGTTACTGTGCCTGTCTAAAACACCTGATAGTTTGATAAAGAGCTGAACAACCAATAGTGAGGCAGGAGAAAAGATAGGTGGGGCTGGCAGGCAGAGAGGATAAATAGAAGGAGAAATCTGAGAGGTAAAAGAAGGAGCCAGAGAAGGAGGAGGACTCCAGGGGCCAGCCACCCAGCTACACAGCAAGCCATGGAGTAAGAATAAGATTTACAGAAGTAAGAGAATGGGAAAAGCCTGGAGGAAAAGGTAGACAGGATAAGTTAAAGGTAAGGAAAGTTGGCTAGAAACAAGCCAAAGCTAAGGCTGGACATTTAAAATTAAGAAAAACCTGTGTGTGTGATTTATTTGGGAGCTGGGTGGTGTCCGCCCCCCACAAAGAGCAAAAACAAACAACAACAGGGCAAGCAGTCTACCATTGAGCTGTACCCCTTAGCCTCATCTCCCCTTTCAAAATCTATTGTATGAGAGAGACTCAATTAAGGTGGTCCCAACTAGGAGACACTTGAAACAGTCAGTATAAAGACCTGTTCAGTTCAAGTTGGGTCAGAACACTTGCTATAGAGTCATTGATAAAAGCCTACTATACTTTTATCAATGTCCCAAGGTGGAAGGGCTTGGCTAGATGAAACAGAGCTATTTCTGAAATGAAGCTATAGTATTCCTTTTCTTGTAATAAAAATTTTGCTGTTGATGATGATATTCTTTTCTTGTTTGATACAGGCTCTCTTGTAACACAGACTGGCTTCAAATTTACTATGTAACTGAGGATGGACTTGAGCTAAGATTATAGGTGTGTCCCACCAAACCCAGTTTATGTAGGGCTGGGGCTCAGACCCAGTACTTTGTGCTCACTAGGCAAGCACTCTACCAACTAAGCTAAGACCCCAGTCTGATAATGATTTTTGGTAATTAAAAATAAAATACTTTAAGTTTCCCTGGTATAAATTTAAAGAACACAGAATTTCGTTTTAATGCCATCATGCTTTTGACTGAATGTCTATATGTTTATACCACAGAATACCGTGTTTTTGTGAAAAGTGATTAATAACTATATATATATATATGGCAAGGATATCTGCAATATCCAAATTACTTTAAAAGCAAGCCATATAACATTATATATAGTTAGTACAAACAGAGAAAGCCTGTATTATATATCTAGGGAGGGTTTCCCTCTTGCTCTATGTTATTCTATATTGCCTGATTCTCTTTCCACACCTTATATGCATCACGTTTTGTTTCCTGCTTCAGAACAAGCAAATAAAAACCTCATCTCCCTTCCTCAGGTAGGGAAAGGCAAGTGGAAGGGCGTGAGAACCCTGCCATATTCGGCCAGTAGTCAAGCCAGGATACTCAATTTGCTCTTGCCAGAGCTTTCCTGTGGAGCAGGCCGACTCCAGCCGAGTGCCACTGACAGCTCTCAGGCCACAATGAAAATACAAGACCTAAAAAGGACAGACACACTTTGCAATTATATAAACCCATATTTACAAGAAGTATAAGCAATGGTTACTTAGAACTGAATGACTTATTTAATGTTATAGTCATTCAACAAATATTTACGGAGTACCTCCTATGTCCTAGGTACTGAGCTAGACATTAGGGAAAACAAAGACGAATATGATGCCGCCGCTGCCCATAAGCAGTCAAAAGGTCCAGCTTTGAAGCAACCCAGAAGGCCTCGGGAATCCAGAGATGACACATGCTTTAAAAAAGCTCTGGCTTCTTGTTTCCTTGCATAGGGTGAGCAGCAGTCTCGGGATTTAGTGGCTTATATGCCTGTACTTCTGGCCTTTTCAGATTAATGTGAACAATATATCAAAGATGTTCTGGTAGTGCGTATGGACCATATAGCTAAATAACATCAAAGTCACACAAGCAAGGCCCTTGCATAGAGAGCAAAAGTTGATGGATTATCATGTTTATTTTTTGTTGTTTGTTTGTTTTGAGACAGGGTCTCTCTATGTAGCCTTGGCTGTCCTGGAACTCTCTATGTAGACCAGACTGACCATGAACTCACAGAGATCCGCCTGCTTCTGCTTTCCAAGAGCTGGGATTAAGGGTGTGCACACCACCACGCCCAGCCCCATTATCACGTTTTTAACATTTTGAGCACCACCACTGGCTCCCTGCATTGACCTTCCCCTTGGGGGCTGGCTTGTTGCCCCAGCACCCCCGCCCCTCCTGATCATTCCTAAATCTGACCCTGTGGGATAAACACCAGGAGGCTACCTTTACTCGAAGCGTTTGCTCTCTCTGAATTCTGAATGTGGTCTGTTCAGAGGCTCCACTCCTGGCCTCAGGACTAAGAGTTCCGCTATATGCTTCTAGAAGCTCTTGACTGCAGCACAGTTTGGGGGCTCTTGCTCAGCTGGATTCTACTAGGTGAGCTGTTCTAGTTATAATACTGAAATTCTGCCATTTCATTTGGTAAACAGCTGCTACCTCTAAGTCTATAAATGGCCCCATTGCAGCCTCAGTCCTAGAACTGATACAATCTGATACAATCCAGCAGTAGTGTGTATGTGTGAACTGACACCAGAATGCACCCTTCTTTCTCCAAGTCCTGGCATCTGATCTGAACAGTCCCCTCCTATGTTCATGTTCTTGCTATCTTCCTGCCCATCACACTGCATTATGGTCAGTGGCTCTGAGACTTAATCTGGCCAGACTGGGAAAATGATATTTTATTCGTCTTTGCCTTTTCCATAACCTAGCCTGGTTGATGGCTACCAAGTGTCGACTCGCTGTTATGACCTCATTTCCCAAACCATTACTAGATTCATCTTATTTACTTGATGCTACTTTTGAACTGGAAAGAATATTTTACACCCCATCACTCACTGATGATTAAGTGAGACCAACTCAGAAAAGGCCGTATTTCTGTAGTGGAAGCAATGACATCAGGGGCCTTCATCAAGTTTAAGATGTGACAAAGAAGCCATGGATAGGATGGCTAACTAAAATCCCAGAACAATTTTTTAAATTGCTTTTAAGTCAATATGGTTTTAAATACTTGATTTATTTACTTAACAAATGTATGTATATGAGTGTTTCTGCCTGTATGGGAACTAAACTTGGGTCCTCCGCAAGAGCAGCATGTGCTCTTACATGCTAAGCCTTCTCTCCAGCCTCTCAAGTCAGTATTTTTAACTCACTCTTCATCTGAACCTCTGCAGAGAGCCAGCAAGGCTGCCTGATTTAGGTTTCCGGCCTTTTCCCTTGCTACTGTGGTTGGGACATAAAGCAAAGGCCAACAGGAAAGCAGGAAGAAGAGCAAACACATGAGGGGAGGAGAGGCAAAGAAAAGACAGACATGGAGGGTCAGAACTTGGCTCTGCCCAGTGGGAGGACAGAATTATCAGTTCGATGATAATGTTTCCAATACCAGATCCAGATCCAGAGCAGGGGTGTGGTGGGGGACAATGTGGACAACCTTAGAAATGCTTCTCTCCAGGGTACATGCAGCCCCTCTGTATCTCTCCTTCTTCCTTTTTTTCTGGATGGACTTCTTAGTCACACTCAAGGGGATTCCTTCCATATTGTGGCAAAGATGGCCCCCAGTAGCTCCATGCTCATATAATTCTACCAACCTCATCATCCTTGTTCAGCTGAGGCTTGGGGTTACTTTAATTGGCTTAGTTTGTGCGAACCAATTACTGCAAACCAATCTCTGTAGAAAAGGAATGTGATCCTTCTGCTGGTCAGACATGGAGCCAGTGGTTCAACTAGCCCTGCCTAGACACCCCGGTTGAAAACTGAAGAAGGGTGTTTCCTTACAGGAAAACCATGGTTGCATGCATTAAAAGAAAGGGCAAGAGATCAAGGGCAAGAAAAATGCCAGGTGCCCGTGGCACTGTTTACAGAGCAAGCCAATCTACAGGCGAGATGTCTCTCTGGGAGTTTGACTCCTTTTTCTACCACTTATTAGTTATTTTTGCTTTAGGACCCATCTTCATCTTGCAGCCCGTTTCCCCATTTTAAGTTGAGGGTCACGGTACCCATTTGTAAGTGTTAGTGTGAAAACCACCTCACAGTATATTACTCCCACAGCTCTTACGTGTCTGACACAAAACTGGCAGCTGTTATTGTTGATATCACTGTTTCTTGGGGATAGCAATAGAGAGCACAACAGCAAGAGTGGAAATGGTCAGGACAAAAGGTGCAGTGCCCGAACTCTGATGCCCAGTGCTCTAGGGTCTACCAGCACTGGGACAGCATCCTTGTCTCCAGTTCCCTAACCCTTCTTAGTCTGACCCATCTGTCTCCACTCCGCTCCATGCGTTTGATAGGATGGATGGTCCCATCCTAAGTCAGTCGCCTTCTCTACACCTGCCTATTGAGTTGAGGGAAGCGGCCATTTCAGGCTTCTTGAATGATATTGCCTGAAAATGGCCCATGTCCATTATAATTTAAAGTCAGTAATTGAGAAGGCTAACTTCCATTACTTTATTATCTCTGGCCTGGTGTTACAGACCAGGTAGGGATTCAGGAAAGTCAGTTAACGTTCAGATGTATTTGTAGGATTGAGTCTTAAGTTGGGGAGTACTAAGAATCACAGTCGCTAGCAATCTTGCTACCAAGTTTCTTCATGTATGAATGGGGAGGTAGGGGTAACGGTACTAACCTTACAAGAGGTGATGATTAGGTGGGCTATCCATGGGAATCATTTTAGTACCTCACAAATGTCTATATACTCGTTAAACATTTGGCTATTGTTAAGCACTGTGGCACTAGAGAGGAGTGATTTAGTAATTTGACTCATCCTTTCCAAGTGAGAGATCCATTCTTTCTGAAGGAAGGGAGCTTTAAAGGGATCTGGCCAATCTGCTAGGTAGAGCAGTATGTAACTGGAAAGAGAACTCTGCAGTTTCTTACCTCAATGTGTCCCTTTATGGTAGGCCTGTGGGCTTTCCTTTAAGGCTATGAGTAGAACTGTGAGAACACATCCTGTACTCCTTTGCTGTTGCCTCTGGGCTCCATAATGAGTTCTTTGCCCAGCTCTGGACTTCATAAACAGCCATGAGAAGAAAAATTAGCCAAAGTTCAATTGCGTATCAAAGAGACCCACGGAGCCAGAGAACTCTCCCGGGACCCACACAGCTGCTTGTCTACTGCCAAACCATGGCCCTAATGCATGGATACGCCTGTCAGCCAAGAGCCAAAGCCACAAAGCTCTACCAGTCCAGTTAGCCTTGGCATTCTGATATACCAAGGGATCTATTATTTGGGTTGCTGTCTCATTGTCAAGGGTAAAGACAGAAATACCAACCCCATCCGTAAACCAGTGTATTAAAATCACTACCATGCTCTCCCAACTCTCCCCCCTACTGTGAGAACAGGACTGTTGCCTTGTGTGATAGAATGGAAAAAATACCAGTTTTCCCCACTGGTTGATTCCTGATCTCTTTGTGGTCATCCTTTCCTATGAGCCTGACTTGGACTGTCCAGTTTCTATAGCCATGTGTGGAATAGCCCTGGGTCCCATGCCAGGAGTGGGGTCTGTCTCAATCTGTCTGTAAAGGGAAACAGTCCTATGGTTCAAGTGCTATTTCTACCTCAGAGCACAGACAGAGGGAATCATGGTTCTATCAGTGAGATTTGCTTGTTTCTTCAAACGGTGGCTCCAAATCCAGTGACTACAACTTTCCTTTCTAGCAGTCATGATGCTTTGTGCTCTAAATGGGCCTCCACTTGGAATCCTGATGTTACAGACAGTAGCTTGTCATCCCTAGACTAGTCTATTTCATGCAAGTCAACCAATGTTTATTGGGTATCTGTTCTGGCACTGGGATTCCACGTAAAGACAGGGGCAGTGGGGGCCAGAGGAAGCCCCTTGTTTTGAGGTGAGTATCAAGAATGTAGGGGAAAAGAATTACCAAGGCTAGGCCATGGGCTCAACATTGAAAAGTTCTAGGAAAGACTACATACTGCAAATTCTCAGTCAGAACATAAAATTATAAATAAGGAACAAATTATGAGTGTCTATGGATTGCTAGAATGTTCTAAATCCATCCTACTAAAAGCACGTTTATTCTTAGAAGCACAAAAATTAAAAATTAATTTTAAGTTAAAAATTTTTTTTGACAAGGAAATGCAATCTTTACAAAGTGACTTATCCAGAGCTGGGCAAAGATTATTGTATTGAATCCTAAAAGTGGCCAAGCCGGAGGCCGATACCTCAGATTTCCCACTTCGTGCACTACCATCAGACCACCCTGCCATCTAATAAAACGAATGCCATGTCTTGGCTTTGAGCATTGGAGAACAGAAAGAAATGTGACAGGTCAAAATTTCACATTCTCTAGAGTTCTGATTCCTTGCAAATCCACACGAGGCTCATATATCACTCCTCTCTCTCTCTGTCAGCGTCTGAGTCTGTTTGGTCGGCATGTAAGTGGTGAAAACTTAAAAGCCATGCTGATATGTCCAGCATGTGGGAAAGCACTCCCAGGTTCTCTCTGCCCCGAAACATCCAGAGGCCCATGTATAGGCTCTTAGACACCCAAACAGACCAATCTGTCCACTCGTGCACATATCCAACATCATTAAACACTCCTTTGAAAAACAGCATGCTATGTACAGACTTGCTGGGAAGCCACAGGCTGAGTTCTCAGTCACTAGCCAAGGAGAGATGAGATCCAACCCATCCCTAGACCACAGGAAAAAATGCTTTCAACCACAGAGCTGGCTGCAAAAATATTCTTTTTGTAGGAAACAAAATGTTTCCAGCCTTGGGATTTTTTTTTTTTTTTTGTCCTTTTATTGCTATTGAGTAGGAAAGGAAAATGCTTAAGCAAGAGGCCAAGTAAACATCTGAGAAAACCAAAACCAGGTTCCTCTGCTGGAGAGTGCAACAGGCGGTGAGTGAGCAGTACACTGGGTGAGGCCCAGTCCTTGGGCAGCTCTGGGCCAATACTAACTCGGGCAATTCTTCACCTGTTTATGGTTTGATCCTACTTCACTGTAGCTCCATTTACTAAGTAGACTTAGACAAGTTGCTTGCTTTTCTGAGGCTCAGTCTAATATCAAGTGTGACTACTAACAATAGCATGTGTTACTAAAGATGTGGGGCAGCCGTTATAGCTCCATGGTGGGTGAATGTTTACATAAAGCCCTGAGTTTGATCTGGAGTACAAGAAGAAAAGGAGGAGGGGATGATGATGATGATGATACACATAAAAGTTACGGGGTCTGCCGGGCAGTGGTGGTGCACACCTCTAATCCCAGCACTCGGGAGGCAGAGCCAGCTGGATCTCTGTGAGTTCAAGGCCAGCCTGGGCTACAGAGTGAGATCCAGGACAGGCGCAAAGCTACACAGAGAAACCCTGTCTTGAAAAACCAAAAACCAAAAAAAAAAAAAAAAAGTTACGGGGTCTGGGGAGATGGTTCAGTGGATAAAGAGCCTGCTGTGCCAGCATGAGGACCTGAGTTCATATCTGCAGCACAGATAGAAAAAGCTAGCACACACAGTAGTGTGTGCCTAGTGTCTGGGAAACAGAGACAGAAGTCCATGGTGCTACTTAGTCAGCCAGTGAGTTCCAGGCTCAGCAAGAGACCTTGTCTAAAAAACTAAGGTGGAAAGAGATTGAGAATGGCATCTGGAACTGACCTCTGACCTCCACAGGTACATATGCACCATATGCACACACACACACACACACACACACACACACACACACACACACACAC